>CAODLS010820563.1:0-19048 GCA_948243855.1 Flueggea neowawraea | reverse complement strand
TTTGTCTCGATCCACGTGAAATTTAAACAAACATCCTCTGAACTGCAATCTTCATCTTGTTTTGTATGTCTTACATACGTGACTTCTAATGTCACACGTACGTGTGGCTTCATGCCTTCAGTTGATTCAAGACTTCAATTTTCCCGCTTTAATTCTGATCATACTTCACGTACTTTGGATACCTCTCACGTACGTGTCATTAGCTGACATACGTGAATTTTTTCTAACGTACATGTGATCACTTCTCCTAACTTCCAGTAGCTTATGTTTCAGCTCACGATCGAACTCACGTACTTGAGACTTCATTGGCGTACGTGACATTCACACACGTACTTGACTTTTGATTGACGTACGTGAACCTTCCTCAGATCAAATTCTGCAGTTTGTTCATCATCAAAACTTAGAGAAATCTCAATGTTGACCACCCTTGGTCCAACACTTCTTCCATTGGAAAGGAGAATCTTAGGTGCTACTAGTGGTGGTGCAATCATTAGTAAGACACTTTGGAAGATTTAGGAATTGATTTATGTCATGGCTGCCAAGTCACAACAATTCAGTTCAAAGACGGAATCTACTTCAAGGCATGTTAATGAGGTAAATTCTAAATCCTCTGATCCAAGAATTGTTGATCTTACCTCTTTATTGTAGCAGACTATATATGTGGTGAATAAGTTGGCCGTTAGTTAAGGATAAGCGTATCAAAAAGCACAAGTGAGTGGGATATGTGGTGTGCAAGGACATCCTACTAATTAGTGTCCCTTGCTGCAAGATGATGATCTTTAGGCCCAAGTTAATGCTATCAATACTTTTGAGGGCCAATCGGACAGAAGATATGATCCATAATCTAACACGTACGATCTTGGATGGACTGATCATCCAAATTTGAGGTATGGAAACAATTCTCATAATAATTCAGATCCTCAAAATATTCAGCAGCGACAAATGCTGCAGACTAATACACTTTAAGGATTGGAAGAAATTGTAAGGTCTTTGGCATTTTCCATATAGCAACTTCAAGCATCCACACAAAAATTTCAAACCTCTACACAAAAATTTCAGTCAACAACAGAGGCAAGCATTTTTTAGATCAAGGATCAACTTAGCAAATTGGCCACCTTTGTTAACAAGCTTGAAAATTAAGAAAAATTGCCCTCCCAATCTGAGATAAACCTTAGGCAGAATGTTAGTGCCATCAATCTTCGAAATGGGAAGGAAATCCCAAGGGCAGAAAAATGACATCATTACTACATGAAATAGAAGTAGTAATTCCAAAGAACGTGCCAGTGATTGTGAATCCTAAAAAACCTCCTTTCCCACATAGATTGGTGAAGAAAAAGGTCTTAAATGATCAAGAGATGCTAGAAATGTTGAAGAAGATTGAGATCAATATTCCTTTGCTTATAACAATTAAGCAAGTGCCTTGACATTGTAAGTTCCTAAAAGAATTATGCATAAGCATGAACAGATTAAAGAGCAATGAGAGAGTTCATATGGGTGAAACAATTTCTATGGTACTTTAGAAGAAAATGTCCATCAAAGAAAAGGACCCAAGTATGTTCTCTGTACCTTGTAAAATTGGAAATGCTTGTTTTGAGCAGGCCAGATGTGACTTAGGTGCATCCGTAAATGTAATGCCTTTGTTTGTTTATTCCACATTAAATGTTGGGCCTTTGAAACAAAATGGTGTGGTGCTAACCCTTGTTAACTGTTCTAGTATTTTTTCTGAGGGTGTTTTAAAGGATGTCTTGGTGCAAGTGAACAACTTAGTCTTTCCTGTAGACTTTTATGTGTTAAACATGGAGGATGATGGTACTCCCAATTCAAGGTTATTGTTGTTAAGAAGACCCTTCTTGAAAACAACCCAAACAAAAATTGATGTCCATGACGGTACACTCTCAATGGAATTTGATGGTGCTGTTGTTAAATTTAATATAAATGACACCATCAAATGTCCTAAAAATTCATTGCCCATTTATGCAATTGATATAACTAAGCCACTAACTGATAAAGAGGTAAGGTTTGTTTTGGTGATCATTTGCAGGATGTTAGTGCAATGATGGTGAAAAAAATAAGGACCTGAAAGTACCTAACAGTGCGATTGTGTTACGGCATGGCCATATCATAAGCTCAAAAGAACAACAGGGGCTCTAAAGGTAAATATTTCCTTATTTTTAGCCAAGCATAAGCCCAAATATGTCAAGTTCTTGAAAAAATTTTGCACCAAAGAAAAAGAAAGCGAAAAGGAAGCATTTGATGTATGTTCCAAAGAACGATTCTGCCATAATTCATAAGAACTTCCACCAAAGAAGAAAGATCAAGGTGTAAAGATTTATGTTTTGAATGATGAAAAAGGATGAATATTCAAATTCGTCTAGCTAAGATGACGTTAAAGAAGCGCTTTTTGGGAGACAACCTAAGTATTTAATTCCAGTTTTTTTTTGCTTTGTTTTTATTGATTTTTTTGGTTTTTCATTCTCTTTTGGTTCTAATCCTTTGTTGCCCAATGTAATCCCAATATGACAATCCAAGAGGGAGGTGAATTGGATTTCTTGCTCGAGTTAAAACCTTTCTGAAGATTTTGCAAAACAAAATAATATATAAATCCAAAACAAAACTACACAGAACTAAAATAAAAAGAGAGTGAGAGATAGAAGATCAAAGCCCATAATTTATAGTAGTCTGGTCCTCCTTGACCTACTTCAACTCTTCTAGCTCACTAGAGAGTTTGAATCCACTAAAATTCCTCACTTTCAGGTGGAGGTAAACCATTTACAACCTCTTGTTTTTCAAGCTCACAAGAAAACCTTCCACACCTTGTTTTTATTGGCCAAAACAAGAAAACCAAACTTCTTTATTTTCAAGGAACCAAACAAAACAAACCTATTATATCCTCAAGCTTTACAACCAAATCTTGATTACAAAAGTATTCTCAGATGGAAATAATATTCCTATTCCAACTCATTAAGTAAATAACAAATCAACAACTCAGTTGGCAAGTAAGAACTCAAGAACACAATGAGACAGATAGTCAAGAAATAAATTAGCAAAGCTTGGGCACTCTAAAAAATTATTCTCCTTTTTAATAGCTCATGACTGGGGACGTCTATTTATAGGTGCTCTTCCAAAACTGGTCGTTGTAAATCCCAAAGTACTTGTTGTGAGAGAGTTGCAAAATGCTAAAATTACTAACATCATCTCATACTACGTGCATACCACTGGTACTGCGTGCGTATTTCATGATTTCATCAGAGTTCTACGGGCAACGTTCTTCCTTCTGCATGTATTGGATGTATTCCAATAGCCACTGCTTGATATCAGGTGTTTACTACGCGCGTAGACCCTTCTTCTGTGTGCACAGTTCTTTAGTTCTGTGTGTCCTACACCGAGTTCTATGTGCATTGACGTGTCTCCAAATATCATACCTTGATTTCTCACATGCCTGTGTCAAAGAATATTCAAATTTCAAAATTTGAGGAGCGTCATAATTTTGTCAGATAGTACAACTCATCATCGTCTAAGTGCTTAGCATGCCTTGCTATGTGCGTAGATATCTATGCTCTTCTGACATCATCTGAATTTATGTCAAAGAATATTTCCATCTGAAATTCTGATACATTGCAACAAAATTTGGCTTCATCTCAGTTGGATGTCATCTTCGCCTACGTACATTGAGCACTTTGCTATGTGCATAGCATAGTCTTTTCAAATATGTCTCTTTTGCTTTTCTACGTGCACATTACTGATGTAGAACGTGACCAGGCTTGTCTAGTGTGTTCTTCTTAGTTTGCCATATGAACCCGTCTACATGCATAGACCAATATTCAGCATGTGTAGTATCGAGTGGTCATTAAACCAGTAGATATCTCTTCTTTACTACATGTATTGGTCCTTGTAAAAAGCACGCAACATCTATTTGGATCATTCTGCCTACTGATATAATGCATCTACGTGCATAAAACTTCCTTTTACGCGCATAGCGCTTGTTCTATGTTCAATGTATATTCTTCTGCGCCGGTAGCATCAATTTTGGAAATCTCATATATGATCAACGTGCATTGGTCTTGATTCAAAGTGCTTAGATCACCCTTCAATGTGGTTAGAGGGTTGTAGAATGTGTATAGCTTAACTATTTCAACTGTTTTGTTAAATCATCAAAATTCAGGAGTTTACATGTTAACCAAAATCTCTAATATCCAATCCCAATCCCGTTTTCTCTGTCCCAAAAATCTTCGAATACCAGTCCTGAACCGTCCCAAATTTTGGGACAAAACGGGATAGAGATTTTAATTCTTTGGTAAAAAAAATTTATGAAAGTTTGGGACGGGACTGAAGATTTCCAAATCTCCGAACCGAACTAGATTGTGCACACCCCTACTTAGTGGAACCTAAACCCTAAACTCCTAAACCTTAACCCCAAACCCTAACCCTAAAACCCTAAACCTTAAATCTTAAAACCCTAACTCGAAACCCTAAACCCTAAGCCAAAAAACTTAAACCTTAAAACCCTAACGACATCATTTCGTCCTGGTTTAAGAAAATAAAGCTTGATTTGAAAAAAAAAAGGTGTTTAAGGAGCACAAGGGTAGAATATTATAGTAAAGTGAGTGAAGTGGAGACAAGAGAGGCAAAGTCACAGAGTAGAGAGGCGAGAGATGGAGAGAGGTAGAGGGACAAGTGACTGGCAAGAGCAACGAGTCTGTTTTTTCATTATCACGCTGTCAGCACCGTCACGCCGTTCGTCCGTGCCTCCACAATCCATTAGAAAATATGTGATCTGTCCGGCATTCTTTTTTTTTTCCTATTTCAAATCTATCTTGGACTGTTAGATTAGTAGTTCCAGTTGTGTATTTTTACTTGATTACTTGATTGTTGATTACCAACATTGTGATTTCAATTAATTTGGAAATGTACGTTTGTTAGTTTTTTTATTTTAATTAACGGCTGCCATAAAATGCAATTTGTTGGATTTTTATTTTAATTGTGATTGCTTCCAATTCATTGCTCAATTTGTTGATTTTTTTTTGTATTTTAAATTGTTTCTTTTCTTTTTTGGGTAAAAATTGAGGCTATATTTAGTTTAGAAAATAGTTTCTTTATTTTTTATTTTTGTTTCTATTTTCTGAAAATTGAAAATATTTAGAAAATATGTTTGCTAATCAAAAAAAATTTTCACCAAATTTTTCATTTTTTCATTTCCGTTTTCTAGTTTTCTAAACAACAATAGAAAACTTTTTCAACTAAATAGCCCCTGAAGTTTCTGATATTTCAATTTGTGGTTTCCAAACTTGTTTGAGTTCGGAATTTAGGTAATCTGCTTCAGTTATACTTTGAATGGCACGAGCATTTGCTTCAATATTATCCGTTTGATCAATTGATACACAAGGTTGCTGGCACAAGATGAATGAAGGTGAGGTGGTTGTTATACATTAGATTTAGATTTTTGTTGTCATTTGAATCTTAAACAAGTCAAAGTTGTGAAAGATCTCAATTCAGTGACCTATTATGTGAAAATTTTGGCCTTTATTTGCTAATATTATTATCCGGCAATTTTGTCTACTAATGACGATGGGTTTTTCATAAGGCCATAGTCAAAAAAAGAAAACTCCATGTTTCAAGAGTAAATCACGGTTTTCTTATTCTTTTCTGTGTGGATTTTGAATTCATTTACTGCATATGGCTAATGATGTATCTTTACAGCTTTGACTGTGTCTCTGTTGGCCCTAAATGTAAATGTTTTATGCTCCTAATCTCCATTGAGAAAAAATAACTGAGTTGAATGGTTAGTTGTTCCAAGTTTGTTGACTACTATCCCTTGGTAATATTTTCTTCTGATTATGCTTGAATTCTTGATACTTATTATGTGCCTATAATATTTGAATTCTGAAATATGAAAAATAACTTGAAAATGAATTTGTAGACTTGTATCATATGAACATCCAGCATTAGAAAATACTTGCTCTATAATCCACATAAAGAGAATGTAAAGGCAGACGCTATACTAGAAGACATGCTTTAAAAGGTTTATAATAAGGCCAATTAGGTAAGCTTGCTCTTTTGAATCTGTTTTCTATAATATTCTTAATTTGTTATGAATTTAATTCCACTATTTTTTCAAACCTTTACAGTTGAAATTTACTTTTGATACAGGGTCTTTATTCTCATGTGATTGTTTAAGACCATAAATAAAGTAAAACAATTTGAATCCTGTTAGTTTGACTTCTGATTATCTTTATAATTGCATGTGCAATAACACATTTACAAGAAAACCTTAAATTAAAAGGAAAAAAATAAATTTTAACTATAATACATTTTGTTAAATTCCAATGTACAAGGCTTATTATATACTAAGTTTTTTCATATAAAAATATTACATGATTTATATGAACAAAAACAAAATTTAAGCAGTCACTATTTTTAAATGTTTTGAATTAATTAGATCTCAAAATTTTTGTGATTATATATATAAGTTTGTGTGAGAACAACATCACATTTCGCACCACAACACACAAGTGTTACTTGAGTTGTATTCATTTTTGTATTTTTAACTGCCTTTAATGTTATTTTATCTTACTATAATATTGTTATATTTTGTACTACAAAAAATTGTCATTTTAATCCATCCTAAAGCCAATCCTACCTCTTTCAATTCTTGGTTCCGCCATGATAACCCAAGCTCTCTTTATCTCTCAGGTCACAAGATGAATTCGAGCTTGGTAAAAAAATGTCATGTAATAGACTGAGTTGTTGTTAGATGAGGGTAGGGCTACAAATGAGCCGAGCTAGTCGCGAGCTACTCAGTGTTCAACTCAATAAAAACTTGTCGACTCGTTAATAAACAAGCTGAGTTTGAACAAGATTTTAAACTCGAATTAATAAATAAGTTGAGTTTAAACACCTAAAAATAAGGTTCAAAAAGCTCGTGAACAGGCTCGTTTGGATGTTCATTAACAGGCTTGTGAACAAGCTCATTCATATATATATATATATATATATATATATATGTGTGTTTATATATGTCTTAAACTAAACTATAAAAAATATGCTTATATTTGGAATAGTATTTAATATTTTGGTCACATCAACAAAGTATAAGTTTGCACTAATTGACCGTGTCTATAAAAATATAAGTATGTTCGTATAAGATCTAATATTAGGTTAAACTTATAAAACAAATTAAAACTTCTAATAAGTTTTTGTTCAACTACATACTCAACATAATTTTATCCAACTAACCTTAAGTTGATTGTATTCTTTTTAGAGTTTTTGCCAAATTTGAACTGGCAAATATCCTTTACGATTTTATTTGAGCTTTTATTGGCCGAGCTCGAAAAGCTCTCCAACAAGCTCATGAGCTCGAGAGTTTTGTGATGAGCTGAGTTTAAACAATATTTTGGACTCGAGTTTAAGCTCAAGCTAGAAAATTTTGTTCAAAACTTAGCTCAGTTCGGCTCGATTGCACCCCTAGATGTGGGACTAAGTTTTGACTGTTGTACTTGTATTTAGTTGTATACCCTTCATTTTTTTTTGGCAATAATATTTACTATTTGACCAAAAAATATATAAATTTTCGTTGTTGTCATACATGTAAGCCTTCAGAATACCATATATTTTCCATTTTCCATAATTTACACATTGGTATAATATCAAAACAGTAATGGCAGAAAATACTAAAGAAATCATATCATTGAATTAATATGTAATGGTAGAAGAAATACATTAGTTTCTTCTTGTGCGTGTAATATGAAATGAATTTGTTATTCACATGATGATATTATTAAATTGATTCTCTAATGTCTATTTATAGTGATTAGAATCTATTTTACATGTTTTTAGATCAAGTTTCATAACTTATTTTTAAACGTCATAGTGTTAAAATTATAAAACTTTTCAATATTATTTAATTACTTTTTTTTTCCGGTTTAACCAGTGAAGCATTCGTGTCTTCCATTTTATGTTACATCAATATTCGCATCAGCTTTGTCCACACAAAATTACAACAACTAGGTATTGAATCGCTTAATTTAATTTGTCCCAAACAAACATTAATGCATCACTGTTGCTTCTCCTCTTAATTTAATTTGTCCCTTCAAAAAATTGTCGTCCACTCATCAATTTGAAACCATATCACGCATTCAACGCGTCGAAAATAGGTGTCACAAGCTTTGATTGGGGACGAAAATTGACTTGGCAACCAGAAAAGGGGCTACTAATGCAAATGGCAAGATTACCGTACTATACGGATCAACAGTGCCGGAACACACATGAAAGCAGTTATTGTTACTGACAGAATAGCTAGTGCCTAGTGGGCAATGTGGTTGTTGTGAATTAGTAGTCAAACAGTAAATGGTCTGGATTAGAATATTAGTGTTTTTTTTTCCTAACAAGTCTATTTCTTAACTATGCACGACCAATAAAAATCACTTAAAGTTAATAACATACTAACTATTAAACAAATAATTTATTTACGATTTATTATATTTGTATGATAATTCATCGTTTAGAGTAACTTGGGATGAGCCAAGCGAAAAGGGAGGTTGTGATTAGGTGGAGCAAAACCGAGTATTAGTGTGTTTGACCTTGGCTCTTTTAATAACCAAGTTTCGAATGTTTGACTTTAATACATTTACTAAACAAGTCAAATTGAATTTCGATATGATCAAATTAGACTGACAAACCTAATCGAGCTATTTAAGAAATATTAAGCTTATTTCCAATCTTAGTGATGAATTCATGTAACCAATATATTCTAATAAGAAACTAGCATTTATATAAAAAGTTTTAGAGGAAATTACGTGATCCACCTGCTTTAATATATAATATTTGCTTCGCACGATCTAATTTGTAATACCCCGTCGGATTTTAACCGGAATTTGGTGGCATTACGTTCAGCTTTTAGGGGAAGTTTGAGAGTTTGGTGAATTGATTTTAAGTGAGAACGTTTTGAAGGCCGATTGTTCGTGCAATGCACGTTGAAGCTCACCTACGCGCGTTGGAGGATGTTCTACGGGCGTAGACGAGGGTCAAGTTGGACCGAGGACGTGCCTCAGGCCATCAACGTGTATGGGGGTGTTCTGCGTACGTTGATCAACGTGAAGATGTGAACAGTGACGAGAGTGATGATCAACGTGCGTTGTTGGAGTGGAACGCACGTTGAAGATGGATCCGAGAGGGAGAGGTCACCAGGTCTATCGTCAACGTGCCTAGCTTAGACTGGAACGCATGTTGATTCAAGAACAAAGGGGGGCAAGTCATTAGACCCGCTGTCTACGTGCACTGAAGCCTCGTCTACGCATATAGAACCTTGTTCAGCGTGCGTAGATGTGTCAGGTCTGGACCCAATTAAGTGAGACGCAATGTTTCAGTTCTGTGGGTTTATCAATACACCTTCCTACCCTCTCCTCCGGCCATAACTCATCTAAATTACTGAAATCACTCTCTCCCAACTGCTCTCTTTGCTCTCCAACTCTTCCAAGTGATTGCATTTCGGTTTGAAGGTAAGAATCACTCAATAATCCTCTCTTTTCATCATTTTTGCTGCACATTGTTCATCTAGGGTTTAGAATGGATTTTGAAGTTTAGCTCAGATCTCTTCCTTCTGTTGAAAGGGGAGTTAAAGATGGTTAGATTATGGTTGTTTAAGCTTGAATTTACAGGATTTTAGCTTTGTTTTTGAGAAGTTTCTTGTTTGGACGAAATGGGTTTATTCCTAGCTAGGGTTTTGGGTTTGATGGATTTTTGATGGATTTGGAGTTGTTTTCTGATGCATTTCGTTGAGTAGGAGTTGGAACTACTTAATTTTGAGTTTTGGTTTGGATTTGATGATTTGTGTTATTGGGTCATAGGAAATCCGAAATTGATGATGGTGAATCTTGGTGATTTTGGGTGGTTGGTGGCTGGAAATTTAGATAATGTGGGTGTTTGGATCCTTTAGATGTCGAGTGGAGTGCGTTGTAGTGTTGGGGGAATTTAGGTTGCATTGCATTTGTGTGTCATGCATTATGGTATTACCATAGTACCACATATTGATAATTGTTTGGCTATGTTTGTATAGCTCCTTGTGGTTGCCAGCATGAGCAGCTACCCACCAGTAGTGTTTGACTGATGATCTTTGCTTGGACTCTCAGGTGACAGAATAGTAGCTTCAGACACATAGGTTATGTCCTTTGAAAATTATTATGTTTTTGGTGTGTTAGGCTTACATATGAAATTTGACTTAATGATGGTGTGACTATTTAATAATCCAACTTATGTGATTATTGATACTCAGTATTTTTTTTGATATATGGTATGTATGTATGTATATATATATATATTCTATGTATATGAAATTCCGCTCTGTATGTTGTCTGCCAGTTATATATATATATTGGATTAGGGACATCTAACTACGAGGTAGTGTAGCATTTGGTATACCAATGCCCTATCAATGCCTAATTACCAGGGTTATATGGTAGCCGTGCGTCTGACCAGACCATGTGTTCTGTTTGATCTGATGGGTGGATATTTTCCCCTTCTGATATATGTCTGTATCTGGTCCCTATCCACCTCTGTTATTTGATATGTATGTATATATATATATATATATTATGTATGATGTCTGCTGATTGCTATCTGCTCTGGTCTATCGAAATGGTATCGTTTCATTTTCTTTCCGTGTTGTATTTGGTTTTGATCACTATCTGTTCACATTTCCTCTTTGTTCATTGATTTTTTGTTGATTTTTTGTTAGTTTTTTGTTGAGTTTTTGTTGATTTTTTGTAGTAAGATGTAGAATAACAAGTGTTGATCATCTTCAAGCTGTGTAATGATGTTTGCAATTTCCAAATGAACTTGTACATAAGAGTATCATGAAATCTATAGAAAATATGTTGAAACCTTCATTTGTGAATTCAAAAAGATCTGGTTTGATTTTAGGTTTGTTTTTTGAAGCATTGGCAGAACAACGAAAAGAAAATCAACAGTTATATCAGTCACGTTAGTTGTCTAGTTTTTTGAAACAACCATTGCATAGTCATCTTTCTTCATATTTACATCGACTTTAAGTATGGAAGCTTATAGGGACAATTGTGGAAAGTGCAGCAACTTCAAGCATGAAAGATCCAATCAAGTTGCTAACAAATCTAAATTATCAACAAGGAAACCAATAATTTCAGTGAAAATGATTGATGATAGATAATTAAATGAAAAAGAGAGAGACTTACTTTTCTTTCAGGTGTTTATTTGGATTGAAAAAGGAGGAGACAAAATCCATTGTTGAAGGAAAGAAGAAATTTCTAAATTTAGGAATGTTCTTGTATTTTAGATAGTCAACATCGTACGATGAATTTTCTGTAAATTTTGTTTAAAATTTTAAAAGAAAGCCACATGCAGAGATAATTTATATATCCTGAGCATGTATAACTGTATTTGCCGCAAAGTTTTATACAAACTAATTGATGATGTTTAGGTCCGAAAGGCTAATTGAACCAAGCGAATGCATTAACCCTATTAAATGCATCAAGGTCCTACAAACATTGAAGCCTCTAACAAATCATACAAACGGGGCCCGATCAAAAGGGAATTGACCGTAACATCAGGATACCTCACTGAGCATCAAATACCAATGTCTCGCTTACTTTGTTTCTGATATGTTTTGTTTCTGATATCTTTGTTTCATCTTCTTGTTCCTATCAGTGGGATCAATCGCCCGTTAGTAGTGCCTGAATGTTAGAGCTTGGATATCCAGGTGAGTGGATGACAGCTTCAGACACATAGACTGTGTCTCGAAACTGTATTTGTTTTTGTTGTGCTTGGCATATATTTTAAAATTGGACTAATCTAAGGCTTAGCCTAATTAATAAGCTGGTTATATGTTTTAATAATCAATATCTTTTTTTTTTCTAAAAATTGATATATATATCACATATCCCCTCTCTATTTTTGATTCTGCTCTGCATGCTTTGTTTTTTTGTAAATTATATTACTACAGACTTTTGTATCTAACATGAGACGCTTATGTTATGGGATACGTGGCTTTTGGTATACTGCTTTGATATGGCCCAGCTACCAGGGCTGCCAGCATCCATATGTCCCAGCCCGACACATGATTTATTTTTTGTTAGTAGTAAAGTCCATGATCATTATATAGTTTGATTTGGGTGGCATAGACTACACCATATTTATTAATGGTCCCATATTGTGTATACTTTGTTTTTGACTTTGAGACTACTCATATTATCTATACTTTGTTTTTGACTCTGATGTTGATAATATCGTTTTGCCCGAGTGCATGTTTTTGCTTTGTTTGCAAATATTTTTGAATGTTTCTTTGAAAACCTACTACGTAAGTAGTGTGTATATATATATGTATACCTCTTTATACCTGTTTTTGGTATCTTTGAGCCGTTTTCAAAAACAGTCTTTGTGAGACATGTATGAGGTATTCTGGAGCATTATCCCTCACTGGGTTCTAACCCCCTTTTCTTTTCTTTGTTTATCTTGTTTCTATCTTACAGGTTGACATTTTGACTCGGCAACTGTCTAGCATCTTCGCTCAGTGAGGAGTATATTTATTTGATTAGTGATGCCCTCTTGGCGGGGTTACTCCTTTTGTTTTAGAGCTCTACATCGGGATGTTGTTGGTGTAATACCCTGTACTATTCTAATCGAAATATTGTAGCATTTCATGTGGTTTCGAGTGATTGGGATGAGGGGAACCTTGATTTTTGAGTTGAGATTTGCTGGGATGCAATCTGCGTGCATAGTGCATGCTGAAGGTCATCTATGTGCATTGAAGAGGGTTCCACGCACGTTGATCGATGTTTGAGATGGACTGTGAGCTTGTCTAAGCACGTCTACGTGCGTTGGTAAGCTCTGTGCATGTTGAACATCATTTGGACGTGAGCCGTAAGTGAGTGGAAGGTTCTACATGCATTGCATGAGGTGGAACGTACGTTGATTTTGGATATGAAAATGAGAAGTCACTAGATCCACTGTCTACACGCGTTGTGGATGGTATAACCCATGTAGAAGAGGGAACTACATGCATATAAGAGGTACTACGCACGTAGATGTGTCTTTCTGTGTGGTTTTAAGTGAAACGCTGAATGTCGGTCTCGTGGGTCTATAATACCCCCCACCTACCATTCTTTTGGCCATAACTCACTCCAACCACTAGATTACACTCTCATTTAATTCTCTGTCTCTCTCTATTTATCTTTTCTTCCACTCTGGTTTGTGAGGTAAGAATCACTTTTTAATCCCTGCTCTTCTTGTTTTGTTCACGATTTGGGCATCAAGGGTTTTTAGGTCAAAATGGGTGATTCTTCTGATTCTTATGTTTATGATGAAAGGGAGTTTGGATAATGTTAGATTGTGGATGTTTGAGGGTGGATTCATAAGATTTAGCTCCAGTTTTGATGAGTTTTAGTGTTTGTTCAAAATGGGTCTATTTGAGCTAGAGTTTCGGGATTTTGATGATTTCTTTGCTTGATCTGAAGTGATTTCTTCTATATCCTGATGGATTAGAGTAGAAAAACTTGATTCATGCTTGGTTTTGGCAGATTTTATGAGTTGAGTATGTGGGTGAATGTTAGGTCGAATTTCCGTGAGTTTTGAGGGAAATAGAGTTGTTTTTGATGGTCTAAGTATGTATTCATGTTCTTGGGGTTGAGATCTACCACATTGGGTGTTCGGATCCAGTTTCTGTCGGTTGAACCAAAAGTTGGACTATTTGAGTTGATTCCCTTGAGGACTAGATGGAATATTTGTCATCTAGGGGAAAAAATATGTTTTGGCATGTTTGGGTGTTTGAGTTGCATATGCATGTGCACGATTTTTGGTCAGCCACAGTACCTGCGTCTCATTCATTATTATTTCTGATATGATATTGTTTCTAATATTTTGTTTTAGCTTTCTGCCCTTGTCAGCGGGATCAACCACGTGTCAGTAATACTGAGTCTTAGAGCTTTGGACATCCAGGTGAGTGGATGACAACTTAAGACATATAGGCTGTGTCTCAAAACTGTTATAGTTTTTGATGTGTCTAACACATATTTGAAACCGGACTAATCTAAGGATTGGTTAAAGTCAGTAAAGAATTCGATAGAGTAATGGTGTATATAGATAGTAGAGTCTAACTCAAGTGGTTGTCTTAAACATTTATAGGGGTGGATTGATGATGAAACGTCAGTAACGGTCTCCATCAATGGTTATAACGTTGTTGTTATGATTTTAAATATATTAAATACAATCTCTCTTCGATTATTGAATTTTGATTTCATTCTTGACTTTTTTGTCCTTTTGTGGTTCTTTTTGCATAGTGTTTGGGGTTTTCTTGCACTTCTTTTGCAATTTTGGTTTTGACAAAAGAATTTCGTTTCTGATTTTTGTTGTGTTTTTGGCCATTTATAAGAAACTGGATTCTTTATTCTACTTGTAAATGTTTAATAAACACTTCTGCTGGAATTTTAGAATTTAAAGTCTTCTTTTGTCTTCATTAAAAAGTTTGATGTGGGATTCCTAACGTAGTTTGAATTGTTGGGCCGAACAAGTCGTCGTCGTCATCTCTTTTCCCTTCCACTGAGATCAATATGCCTCTAAACCCTCTCAGTTTCTCTTATGCTTTCATTGGCTCATTGATGCTTATGCTATCATTGATTACACTTTCTCCGGTCTCCCTTTGATTTTGCAACTTTTTATGAAAGTTATTTTATTTACTTCCGCTCAAAATTAAATTTGTAACTCATTAGTATTAAAGACTATCTCAATACTAATGAACTACAAATTTATTAGTTGATTTGCAACGTTATTTGTGATTTGTTTTTCTTTTCACGTTGTTAGGCATTCAACAAGTTCAGTATTGTAATCATGAATCAGAACAAGAATGTGGTGGAGGTGAATAGAGGATATCTGATTTTTTTTCTCACTTTTGCCATTTGGTCGGTTAAAATTCTGGCAATCTAACAACTTCTACTCTATTAATTTCTAGATTAACTAAGACATATTACAGGCATGATGGTGAATAATTATGCAATGTTTGTCTTCTTATTACCTATTACTTTTTCTTCAGATTTGGAGAAATTGATTAACAGAATTTGGTGGGAAAATTCACATGATGGTGGAAGAGGCATATATTGGTTATCGTGGCAGAATGTTCTTAACAAAAAAGAGCAAGGGGGTCCTGGTTTTCGTCACATATATCTCTTTAACGTTGCCATGTTAGGCAAACAAACCTGGGTCTTCTCTCCTCTCTTACTTCTCTGCCGTCCATGGTATTAAAGGCTAAATATTTTCTTGACTCTTATATATTCGAGGCTCCAATTGGACACAACCCTTGCTACACTTGGCATAGCATTCATACATCTCTTGTATACAAAAAGGCTATAGAAAGAAGGTTGATCCTGGTGATTCTATCATGGTGCTCAATGATCCTTGGCTGCCAGAAATCATGAACCCATATATTTCTACCATTTTGTCATCAGAACTACAATTGCTTCGAGCTTCAGATCTTAGAACTTAAGCTACTTGGAACATGATGTTAAGAGCATCAATAGTGGGGGATTACTATATCACTAACCTTCTCCATTAGGGGAATGTTAGTGTCAATTGGTTGGTATAAACCAATCAGTTGAGAGTGGTGCCCACATGTTCTTTTATACTACTTTTTTATTTTTTTATTCTTATTCATTATCACTATAAATAGACTTTTTTAAAAAAAAGATTCAATAATTCATTTTTTATTTTATATATTTTTGAAATATCAATTTTTATTTTGAATAATTCAATTTTTTATTTTATATATGTTATTAAAAATATCAAAATATATTTTCGGTTGAAAGAATATAAGTGTAATAACTCACACAAAATATTTATGTTAAATAAATATTTTTATTATAATTTAGATGTTATAAATAAATAAAATAATGAGTGAAGTGATCATGAATATCATACTAGAGTATAATAAAAAGTTAACCATTAGGGAGTGATAGGTTATTGAGGAAAGAATTAGTAGATTGCTCATGTGTCAAGCTCATCAACTCTAAAATAGGTTAATGCATTAAAAATGCCTTAACAAATGAAGTTTTTAATGAAAGAGGTTGAAACCTCATATTGCGGTTGCCTCTTAGTCATTCAAATTATGCAAATTTCTGGATGTGGTCACTTGAAAACAATGGAATATACACAATGAAAAGTGCATATAAATTTCTTCTTGATTCTTCTTTCCAATATAACCAAAATATAGAAACTTCTGTCTGGAAGCATCTGTAGAAAATCCACGTGTCTCCAAATGTGTTGAACTTGGTGTGGAGGGTTAGAAGAGTATGCTTACCAACTTGTGACAATCTTATAAAGAGGAACATTTTGGTAGAGAACCTTTGTCTTGTTTCTAAACAAGATGTTGAGACTACGTTTCATATATTAGTACAATGTTCCTTTGACTATGCTTGTTGGAGTGGAGTTACCCTGCCTATGGTGCAGCTTCAAAATCTGGAATTTCAGGATTGGTTTGACTAAGTCTTGAATGAAGCGGATAACCAGACTTGTGAGAAAGTCCTTATGATTTTAGAGGCCATTTGGTGTAACAATGATAGGAAAGGGGACAACACAACAATGCCCAAAACTAATCTCAAGAATTTCTTTCCCATTTGACTAAACAAGAGCAAATGTAGAACAGTCCAAAACAAACACAAATATTCACACCAATCACACAAAGACGAATACAATTTTTTTTTACCGTGGAAAACTCCTATAAATCAAAGGATAAAAATCACAAGACCTCTCTTCGGTCCAAACAAAAGGCTCCATTATAAATCAATAATGTTTACAGCAACAACACAAGCCAACAAGTGCCTCTAGCACAAATAAACACAGCCACAACAACCACAAACAAGATTAACAAGTAGAGTGCAAAGAGAACAAACAAATGGCTCTAGTTCTTCCAGCAAAAGATGACCTACGACCTTATCGACCTAAAAAAAATCTCCACTGTTCAGAATCAAGTTCCAAATTTCCTTCAAATACTGACAAAAAATCAATCCAATCAGACCGCAGAAACCCTTCCAATCGTGGAGTATGATCAAACCCGTCACTGTTGTTTCCAAAACCAGACAGATGTTGTTCTCGACACTCTAACTCACAAACCAAGTGTCAAAATGTGATCTTCACAGTTCGAATTAAAGAACACACAAAGAAGAACCAACCCACCAAGTATCATGACGATCAGACCACAAATGGAGCTTCAAACGTCAACTGAAACTTGCTGGACGAGTTGACACTTAGAGGAGAAAATTTTCTCTTTTGTTTTCTTTGGTGGCTGCACACAATAAGACACTCTCTCGCCTCACTTCAATCATTTGGCTGCTTAAACATTTAAAATAAATTTTAATGGGTTTAACACAAATGGGTCTCTCAATAACTTGAGTTTTCTCCACATAAAATGGGACTCAATAGCCCAACAAACAGGAACAATATTTTATGGAGAAATTCAAGGAAACTTGCCTTTTTAATTCACCAAGAATCTGAAAACTTCCTTGAACAATGGAAAAGAGCGAAAACGGTGAAGAAGTTATCTACTGTCATACCCCTAGGTCAGGTTATGAATCTTGGAAACCTCCTCCTAATGTCTTGAAAGTTAATGTTGATGCTGCTGTCATTGCTCATATTAACAAATCCAGATTGGGTTGGATTATGATAAATGAATCTGACATGCATTTATCTTCAACTTTTTTTCCATTGTGCAGTGTCTTTGAGCCTCTCGTTGCGGAATGTTTGCGTATAAGGGAGGTGTTGAATTGGATTAGTTATGAAGAAATTGTTACTGTTATGGTTAATCAGATTATTTACTTGCTGTAAAGGTGATTAATTCTAATCAGTTAGTGTTATCGAAGCTTGGTCAGGTTGTGGAAGATTGTGAGGCTTTTTTGAAGCAAAATTTGAGTTTTTCATTACATCATGTTTTGAGATCAGCGAATCATGTTGCTCACTTACTTGCACGAACATCAGATTCTTTGTCAGACTCTGCTAGGTGAGACATATCTCCCCTGAATTCATTGTTTCAGTGTTGAAGGAGGATGTACACAAACAATGAATTATGAAAGATCCCATGTACTGCCCAAAAAACAGATTCGTCTTTGTCTTTTGCTTGAATCAAAGGGAGTTAAAAGTCGGTCAGTTCCTTAATCATTTAAAAAAAACACAATTATACGAGACACAACATAACAAAATACAAGAATATAATATTTTAAAATTATAATGTATTAAAGTGAATATTGAAAATGAATGAATATGTACGATGTACAAAATAATGAAGATTATCTAATGAGAATTAATCCAAAAATAGTGACAATTAGAGTGGATGGTACTCCAAACTTGAGATGGGTCCAGAACGATAAATTGTAACCAACGCGTGGGGCACGTCGAGCCTGCTCGCAAACTATCATGTTAGCGGCTGAACCCACCAGAGATAAGTTACCAGACACAGTGCTTACCCATGCTAAAGTAAGCCATGCAGTGTTCACCAATTCTGGTGATATCTTAGCCGCTGATTCTGCCGTACACCTTCCCAATAACAACACTGATCATTCACAAAACAAAGAATGTGTTTTGTTAACGGAACATTGAAACTGCATATTTACTATACAAGTTTATATGGCATTTATTTTTGTAATTTATTTCCGCTTTAACTAGTCAACATATTATTAGCCTTGATGGACTAGTAGGTGCAGCTGGTCATCTAAATCAAGTCCACATAACCTTATCCTTCACTGCTTTCAATTTTTTTTGTGGACACTAGATTTGTGTCTGTTTCATGTTTTACGATGTTACTATTTACAACGTATTATCTTTGTTTCTTTGAGAAGATTTATGAACATGTAAGTTAACATCATGAACAAAACCGATGACAAAAAGCGAAAAAGAAACACAGGAACATACCGGTTGGAACATTGGAAATCAAGTTTGACAGAAGAGTGATTAGGACTGAAATAACAGTTAAACCCCTTGCATTGTTAATCCTTGCATACGGCTCCACAAGGTTCCATAAACAGCTTGGAATTCCAGTCATTTCAAA
>CAODLS010820464.1:0-11616 GCA_948243855.1 Flueggea neowawraea | reverse complement strand
TTTAATCTCTCAATTTCTAGAAATTACAAATCTACCACTATACTTATCATAAATTACATTTTATTTCCTAAAATGCTAAATCTACGATTTGTTACCCAATATACTCAGAATTATGTAACATTTTAGTTTTGGTCCTTTCATTATAAAACTACACCCAATGGTCCCTAATTCCGAACCAATCATTACCTAACGTTTTCAACTATACGAATCAACTCAAAATCATCCAAAGAACCCAAATCTACCCTCGGTTCATTCAAAAACATCCTAAAACGTTCCAAAATCATCCCCAAAGATTCAGACCAAATTGCCCTTTCATCAAAACCATCAAATCTTCCATTTTCAACCTACATTCATCCTCTACCAACTCACCCCGTCAAAACCCAACAAAAACCAATCCAAAATCCATCAAAAATCACTCACAAAATTGAAATCTAGCTCCCGCCGAACCCATTTGATTTTCAAGAAAATAACACAACAAAAGAGGAGAGAGAAAGACATACTCACCTTGGTTAACTAGTTCGGCCGACAAGGAAGAGAGAGAAATGGGAGAGAGAGGCCAAATCGAGAGAGAGAGAGTTTCTAAGTTTTGAAGAAAAGAAACGAAAAAGAGAAGAAAAAGCAAAAGAAATTTGGGCTGCTGTGTTGAAACCAAAACGACATTGTTTCATTTAAACGAAACAGTGCCGTTTTAGAGACGTGAATGACAATCGTTGGAGGCGGACTACAGCGCGCCAAGCGACATGTCATTTTTCCCTCTCAACCGAATGACTGGTTGTATGATACATACGAATGACAACTTGTTTTCTTGCACACAGACGCCAACACACACATACTAGACGACACGTCATTTTGTTCAAACGCTGAACGACCTGTAGTTTGTTTTCTAATTTATTTTCTTCCAATTTTCTTTCTTTTTCCAATTCCAACCAATTTTCACTCAATTTAACTCCTCAATACACTTCAAAAATTCTATTAACAAACACAAAAATTTAACACTCCAAAATATCATTAATATATTTAATTAATGTTTTAAATTAAAAAAAATAACCCTCTAAACATCAAGATTAAATTCAAAATTTAACGAAAAATTTTACTGGAATAATTAGTCAAAATGAACAGGGTATTACATACTTCCCCACTCAAAAAAAATTCGTCCTCGAATTTTCATGCACTATATCAAAGCTAAGATCGAACCTAAGTCTCCAAATTAGGGTCTCCCAAAATCTCCTCAACATACATCAAATCTAAATACCCAAAGTAATCATAACCTCAAAGTTCGACAGATAAATCACATGGTATATAACCATGAATCCACCAGAGCTCTAATTCACTCGAATCTAGAAATGCAAAAACTGATGCAAAGTATGCTGAGACATCAACAGAAGATACAAGCACAGAACATAAGGACAAATACAGAGTTAGATGCAGAAGATGCTGAAAATGCATGAACAAAAATAGAGACAAGAAGTACAAAAAATGCGGATGCAAAGATAAATGATACAGAGGAATGCAGATGCAGAAACAGAGGATACATACTAGAGTATATGCAAAAATGAACGAGTGCAGATATTGAGGAGACAAATGATTGTTCTAAGGAACGTTTACCAATATTCCATCAGAGGACAAATTAAATCTAACCTTCAACTGTTAGCAAAAACCAAATACGAAACAAATCTGAAACAGGGAGTCTGAGGGACAAAAACTTCCAATACCAAAAGGTACAAGGATATCCAAAAACGAAGGAACATATCTGAGGTGCAAAAGTACACAAAGGAAAACTGAAATAATATCTCACATAGCCAAAAAATATCAAATTGATCAAATGTACCTTGGCTCAACCTACTATCTCCACGAAAAGAAAAAAAATCATGACCTTTATTGGTCATCTTTGGGGAGGTCCCAAATCTCTCGAACTCTGACGACAGTCAAAATATCGGGTCTCAAATCTGATCTCATTATTACTCCCAAGTGTGTACATACTTAATATTAAATCTAAAGGACTGAGAACTACCTCTTAGAAATATAATCTCAAACATCAGCCAAAGACTAAGCATTAAAATTTACACGAATCCATTCGACTCATGAAGCAAAGAAATTAGCCTAATTAATTTCCTGAAAATCATCTCGTTTCAAAAATCACAATTATATATTCTAACTCAAATTGGAATTCCAGTATCTCATACCCAAATTTCATTACTGAAGATAATATCTATAACCCAAGAATTTATTCACTGGATATCCAAACCCATAGTTTTGTCAAACCAAGTTGATAAACTAGGCCAATCAATCCTATGCCATAAGTTATCCCATGTATTCATTACCAAATTCAACTCATATCCAGAGTCGTAATCTTTTCGAAATTAATTAAGTCAAACTATAATTTGAATCCAACTTAATTCCTCAAGCCTTGTTCGCAACTTTGTTATTTTCTCTATATTTATCATATTCAGTATGTACTCCCTATCATGAATGTTCAACCTCAAAGAAAGGGGTAAACCCAAGATCGATCATATCCAATTAGTACAAGTTCTCCGAACTCGTAGTCTAATCAAATCTAAAATTCATACACCAATTTGTACCGTATGATCAAACATAGCACTAAAATTTATAATCATATTGAATCTAACCTCATTCCTCAAGTCTTACCCGACAATCAATTTGTTGCCTTCATGCTTACATAGTTCTTTACCAAAGACAGTCGACTCCAAAGAAGATATCAATAAGTGGAGTAATCTTACCGCAATTATTATCAGGTTACTAATGACATACCATTCTTATCCTTAGACTGTCTGACTAATATGTTTATTATTATCCTCTATTACCATGTACCATACAAATTTTTTTTTAACTATAGAATGCATGTCTATCTATCCATAGCACCAAAATATCCCCCTTTCAGATTCATTCTTCACTGGAATGATTGGACTCCAAACACTAACTACCAAAATATTTTCCATCAAACTTGTACTTCTATCTCCTATCATTCATAACCTAGACCAAAGCATAAATCGACTATGTCCTACACCAGTTAGGATATATATTTACCTCAAAACAACCATGGTTCCTGAATTACACAGACTCTTATCTTAACTATCACCTTGAACATCACCAAATTCGTGTTCAGAATATTTTCTTTAAATATTCTGTTTAGATACAATACTCATGTAAGAGCTCGATTTCTATTCCTCAAATGAAATTTATGCTCCATTCATGGTATTTACCTCACAATTCAGACTCCAAAGAGTATTCCACTCATATATGAACACATATCCCATTCTTGCTAATTCTTACTCAAATCCCGAGTAGTACATCAAATTGAGCCATCTCAAAATTCTTTTCATTATCCTTACATCCTCATATTTTACACCATTGGTAAACTGACAGAGCCATACCTCTCTCTAATTGAGCCTCAAGTACGAACGAAAGTGAAGTAAGATTAATAACAAATCTTCTTCCCATATACTCAGAGTGATACGAGATCTTTAACATATCTCAGAAGGATACAATCCATCTTTCATAGAAAGGAAACAATAAATCAGGGTCTAACCAACTCTAATGTATGCCAATACATGGATACTGTGCACAAACTGAGTAAATAAATAATGATTATTGTATGCATGCGAACAATAATGCTTATTAATCAAGGACTCCATGATCAACTTCATAAACCAAACGACAACATATGCCAGAGCAGTCCAGAAGGGCCAAACAACCTCAAATGCATACGAAACACCGATTATTCTCTTTCATCCATATTAACTATTAAAAAAATTACGAGGTCTCCAAATCCATATCTTATTAGCATTCAGCCCCAAAATGACCTATATGAACATAGGCTTCTGCCATACACACCAATCTCTATCATCATGTTTGGTATCACCCAAACCATATAATATCCTTAATCGCTCTATTACCTAATATTTCTTTCTCGACATTATAGGCCAAAATTTTGAAATTCCAATATCATGCCAAATCCATTGCACATCCTTTGTTAATAGACAAAGATCACATATCATATAGTCTCCCAAACTATAGTCATACAAATTCCTTTCTTGACTCTTATCATAGTCCATACTGACTTAAGTATACTACATTCGAAGCCTCCTAAACTCAAAATAATTAAATCCATAACCATATTATGTAATAAAATCAAGCACCCTGAGATGCTAATATTTATCATTTCCAAGTATATCATAGTTGTCAAACAATTCCTCGTACTGGTCGTATTTAAGTCGCCGTAAAATTCTCTTACTCTGATAATCTTGTTATGACAACTTGTCAACACCCGAGAGCCTTAATTTCATTTCCTCAACTAATCAATATATCCATTGATTATACTTGTTCCTTGAACACTTACAAATATCATCATCTATCACGCTGACATGCTAATCTCAATTCTAGTTATCCAAGATCATAATTCCTGTATTAATTCAAAATTTCCATTTACAATCACTTGACATATCAATTATCTTTAATGTATTCTGCTCAATTAATTCCTTATGAGTGATCGTGAACCAATCCCAAAGTGTTCGTATTCTAAAATTCCTGTAATTACCAATAAATTCCTCTAATTTATAATACTTAGGTTAACATCGAATTCTTTCAGTCATCATTCATTTTTTTATAACATTGTTACATCATTTCATTGATATCAGAAACCTCGATCAATCCTAGTGATCAACCTATAGAGAACCATCCATAAATGTTAAAATTCCAAAGTCCAACCAAATCGAATAATCAATCTATCTTAAATACCATACTTATCAAATCTGTATATAAGCCAATAAAGCAAAAGTCAAATAATACTATTTGACTCCCAAAATGACCTTATTAACTCCAAGGGTTATTTCAGAAACATCCGTTTGTCAATCCCCAAATGACAATATATCGACCTCTAGTCGATCATGGCAAATCAACGCGCTCATTATAGCTAGTCAACTATATCAGGTACTCTCAGAAACAAAATGCTTGAATCTCTCAAGTCACCACATCAACCAAAAATTCCAGAGCTCATTGCTGGCGTCTTAAAACGTTGATCCATGCCTTAATGCAAATATCAGACAGATGACATACGTATCCAACGCGGATACCAGAATGATGCATAACAAGCAAACAAAATGCATACACCATGCGAATGCCAGAATGCTAACAATTGTCACAGTGCCGATGTACGTATCACAAGGGTATATAGAGACAAATTAGACAGACTCAATCAAAGATACCTATGCTCAACACCGACCCAGACAATACAAAACCTAATGCTCTGATACGACCTTTCTCAGGACTCGTTTCCAGACCCTACGAGTAGAATCATCTAAGGAAGCCTGACCAATCTCGCACAAACCTCGGAGAACAGAACTTACCACCCAAATTTGTTAAATAACTAGTTTAATACCGTTTTAACAATGTAATAAATAAGAAAATCCAAACTTCTTTCAAACATAGGTATCTAATAATAATAAAATTATTATCAAATCAGGAATAGTATTTAAATACCAAATACGTTTACAGAACAAAACACCCATAAGTATCCCGGTGTAGAGCTCTAATAAAAAACAAAAAGAACCCGAACCAAAAAGGCACTCACTATCAAATAGATCGCCTCACTAGGACCAAGACGTCGAACGGTAGCCGAATACCAAAATCGAACCTGAGAAATAAGATATAGAAAAGCAAACAAGAATGGAAAGAAATGGGTAAGAATCCCTAGTGAGGAAACAACACTCCAGAGTGGTTCCAGGCCTCACAAAAACTGTTTTGAAAATATTTCAAAACTACCACATACAGATATAAGTATGTACATATGTATACACACCAATACAAAATATTAGTTTCAAAATCCATTTTCCAAAAGCGTTCGCATCCAAAGCAAACAGCAGACATAAACTATATAGTATATAATATACCAAAAACAGATATGGGATCAAAAACAGACAGAATGTATGTGTAAGTGGGCTCCACCACTAATCAAAAATAGAGCACATGCGTCTGGTCGGACACATGACTACCATTAACCATGGTAACTGGGCCTTGACTGCTCAATGGTACCAAAGACTACGTTTCACCCTACGTAGCACAGGTGTCCCATACTAAAATATTTATATATATTTACCACACACACACACACACACACACATATATATATATATATATATGTGTGTGTGTGTGTGTGTGTCAGAGAAACACGTAAAATAAAAATAATTTTATAGAAAATATTTATAAACCATATATAAATATTTTAAATTTTTCTTTTCAGAAATAGAGATTTTTCATAAAATAATAATCACGTAATCCAGATTATTAATTAACCAACCATTAATTATTCCATTTTTAGAAACACGTCTGACATAAACAAAAACATATAATTTAAAAGACAAAACCTATGTGTTTGAAGCTACCATTTCACTCATCTGGACGTTGAGCCAATAATCCAAATCTCGGACCAGGACAAATGTCACATAGCAGAGTGAATAGACGACTAATGTCGGTGGATGACTGACCACCTCAAATATCAAACTGAGCTGAAATAGAATTTTATTACCAAAGGGTCATACACGGTAATTGTGACGACGCAGAATATGTGATATGCAAATTCTAATGCAGAAACCAAGACCTCAGACGTTGACCGAAAACCCATCTTGATCGAATATTAAACTTATCTCTCCAAAATTGATCATCGATGTAAAATTACATATTGGTCTCCGACCTATGTAAAACTATACTTTAGCCCTCAAACTTTTCAAAATATTCCTCAAAGTATTCTGAAATTATCAACTAGTCCTTTAAGTAGTCAGAATTCTCAAATTAATCCTCTAATTTTCAAAAATTACAAATGTGCCATTATACTTATCATAAACTATATTTTAGTCCCTGAAATGCTAAATATCAAATTTGATCCTCAATATACTCAGAATTATGTAAAATTTAAGTTTTGGTCCTTTCGTTATAAAACTACACCGAATGGTCCCTAATCCCGAACCAAGCATTACCCAACTTTTTCAACCATTCCAATCAACTTAAAATCATCCAAGGAACCCAAATCTACCATCGGTTCATTCAAAAACATCCTCAAACATTCCAAAATCATCCCCAAAGATTCGGATGAAATTGCCCTTTCACAAAAAAAAAATCAAATCTTCCATTTTCAACCCACATTCATGCTCTACCTACTCATCCTGTCAAAACCCAACAAAAACCAATCCAAAATCCATCAAAAATCACTCAAAAAATTGAAATCTAGCTTTGGCCGAACCCATTTATTTTCAAGAAAATATCACAGCAAAATAGGAGAGAGAAAGACATACTCACCTTGGTTAACTAGTCCGGCCGACAAGAAAGAGAGAGGCAAAGATCTCAAGATCTTCTTCACCTTGTCCCTATTAGAGATTGGTCTTCCAAATGAGGCAAGACCATTTGCGATTTCCACAAAGCGATCAAGCATGTTATTAATATTTTCATCCTCTTTCATGGAGAATAACTTATAGTCATGTAGAAGCATATTAACCTTTGTTTCCTTGACTTGAGTTGTGCCTTCATGAGTAATCTCAAGCATTTCCCAAATCTCCTTGGCATGATCACAAGATGAGATCTGATTGTATTCTTCTTGACTCAAAGCACAATATAAGAGTTGAGTGGCTTTGGCATTTCGGCTTAGAGACTTCCAATCTTCATTGTTGAAGTCTTTATACTCCTTAGGTGTGCCATCTTCATTCTTGGGAATTTTTGAATCAAGAACAATCACCTTCCGTAGCTCAATATCATGTGATTGGATGAAAATAGTCATCCTTTTCTTCCAAGAATTGAAATTTGAGCCATCAAATAAAGGAGGTATATAGAGAGAAGAACTGGATACATGTGGAGGAGAAGGACCAAATCCATGTTGTTGATGTGGATCTTTGCTCCAAGGTTGTTAAGCCTTCTTGAATGGAGACCCGCTCTGATACCAAATGTTGTAAAATTTTTGGTATATTGGATTGGACAGCGAAAACGACTTGAGAAGAGAGATAGAGGAATCAACACAAGAATTTATAGTGATTCAGCCAACCTTGCTTACATCCACTACCTAAGTCTCACTTAGGCTTTTCATTATCGATGATTGATTGCGGCTCAATCCAACAAGGCCAATACACAAAGTTGATTCCAACTCAACACCTCCAGGCCTCACAATGTTGTTTTCTATAGGTTCACAACAAATCTCATTCAATGTTGTTTTATACTTAGGTTCACAACAAACCTCTACAATGTTGTTTTCTATAGGCTTACAAAAAATCTAACTCACACTCTCAAAGTGTATACAATTGGTTTACAAACAATGAAGATCTATGCTAGAGTTGAGTATTTGAAATTGAAGGTTGAACTTTGATCTCTAGCTTGAATTGATGTTTTTCTTGATGGAAATTGATAGAAAGTTTGGCTCTATGATTTCTGATGTTCTTTAGCACGTTCTTGGTCTTCTCTTAATGTATTTATAGCCCTTTAAATCAATATGACCGTTGAAGAGAAGAATATAAGCGTTAGAGTCTGTTTAAAGCTGTCTGCTACTGTCTGTGACAATCTCACGTACGTTACCACAATCTCACGTACGTTACCTGACTTTAGCTCCAGCACACGTACGTTAACATTACTTGACGCACGTTGATCATAGCGGATTCCCAGTTCATGTACGTGAATCATAACCGACGTATGTGACTTCTATGTTTGAACCATCCTGTAGCTTCTGTTTTTAATCCGGAGCATCTTGCATAAGTGAAACTCCATCTCACGTACTTTAGATCAATATGATGTACATGACGTTTTACTCTTGCGTACGTCAATGAACACACACGTATGTTAACTTATTCTGAAGTATGTGAAACGTTCTTCAGAGGGTTCCAGTGGCTTCTGTTTGTATTCAGCCCCTCTATCACGTACGTGAAAATATTTTGACGTACATAAGATGCTTATGTGACTTTGTTTAGCCAATCCAAGCTTTCCAACGTGTTTCTCTTCAACTCAAACGTTTTGGTCTTCATCAAAACCTTTTGCTCATCATCAAAACACATAAGGAACTTATTGTTGATCACCCATGATCCAACATCAACTGTCTTATTTTATCGTAAGCTCTAACTATAACACAATGCCTTGCAGTGTCTCTAAAGTATTCAAGTATCTCATTCACTACTTTTCAACATCCTCCTTATGTGTTATATCAATATTAGCTAGCTAACTTTACTACATAGTAACACCTAGGCATTTACTACAAATAATTTTATAGTAATCAACACAGGTACTTTATACTAAAAAAACACATTCACATGAAATCCATGTGAAGAACGTTCTTTATATGTTCTTCCTTTCACATATTTTGTGAACACATGCACTTGCTAAGAGACTTTCTCTTAGTAAGAGGGTTAACTATGGGTTATAAATTTCTACATCTTGAAACATTCAAGTACTTCGTTGATCCATCTTACTTGAAGAGGAAAACAATCAACTCAAAAGATCTCTTGGAGTTTGACTGCGAGATCAACCCATATTAACAATTTCAAAATTGGATCTCAACCAATCTTTAGAGTCATTCAAATATGTCAGAAAAGTTTAGCTACAAGTGTGATATTGATAAACTCTTATTTATACATGTTGTGGTGTTTGATTATATATTTTTTAAATATAAATTGTGTGTTTATCATATGTTTTGGTACTTTCATGGTTTGAATTGTGTTTTGTAGGTTGATTGATGATGCTTTGATGGAATTGAGCAAGGAGGAGCCAAAACGGAGTGAAAACGACAATTTTTAGGCTCTTAGGACAAGACACGAGCATGGTATGGAAAGACACAGCCATGGTGGTGTCCCTGTGTTCTTCTGGATCGTAAAACATGAATTTAAATGAAGACATGAACAGAAATTGTCTTTCCAGATAGTGTTATTTCAGGCTTTTTAAGCCTTGGAACGAACCCTAGCAAGGAGGGCCGCCATTGTACATTAAAAGAAAGACTCTTTGAGAGGAAAATCGTGGGCTTTTAGCAAGAGATTGCTCCCGGAGTGGAATTTACATCAATATCAAGAAGATTACTCAAAAGGATTGGAAGATCTCATCATGGGTTCTCTTTCTCTCTCTAGGTTTTCTTTGAACCTTGTTGTATTATTCTCTTTGATTATGAACTAATTCTTTTGATGCATCTAGATGTGATGAACCCTAGGAAATATTTGTGATTGGAATTGTGTTATTTCATTCATTTATTCAAGGATTGATGATTCATCTATGATTTATTATGGTTGTTGTTGAATTGGTTTTGGATCCATATCGATTTGACATTGATTCATGTGTGAGCAATCGAGAGATTCGTCGTATGATTAGATAACTCATAGATGAAAGGAATTGCATGCAAACCTAGAGATAGGTCGACATAAATCCTCCGAATTATGGTCAAACCTAATAGTGAAATTCACAAAATGTTAAAACAACGATAGGGGTTTTAACTAGGAAGAGATTTCGATTAATCAACCTAGGCGTTAGATGATAGCTAACTCAAGAGAGAGGTTAATATATCAAAGGAATTTCCACGGTCCAATTTACTTGTATGAATGTTTGAAGAACACATTACCTTAGCTTAAAACGTTCTAGGGGGTTCAACATCTAGGTGATACTTTTATATTGATTGCCCAAGTTAATTCTCTTGCATTGTTTGTTCTATTGCTTGACAATTGTTTGGTTTCATTAAACTTTATTTAAATTCAATCCATTCGATATTATAGGTTAGATAATAGAGTGAATAAGCAAGTAGCTAATAATCATAGTCTCTATGGGATACGACACTCGGTACTCAGGTCCACATAATATAGTTGATAGGTGCACTTGCCTTAAGTCTGTAGATGTAGAGGGATGCTACCAAGTTTTTGGCGTCGTTAACGGGGATTATGATATTAGGAAAGCTTGAACTTCATTAATCTATCCATTTATTTTATTTCTATTTTATTTTATTTGTTTTTAGTCTTTATTGTTTCAATTGTTGTTCTTTTATCTGTCTTTTCAGAATTAAGCTTGGTTTGTTTGTGTTTGTTTGCCTTTCAGGTTTCTGTTAGTATATGATCCAAGTGAATTCCTCTAAACTGATTGAGGCAGATCATGAAATTGAGAGAACAACACTATGAAACCTTAGAAATAGACTCAGACAAAGGGAAGAGGAGATAGACAGAGAAAGAGAAGCAGCAATGGAAGGTAATGATCAGCCTCCGAGAGAACAGCCTCCTAGCAAGGTTGTTCAAGAAAACCCAGTATTTTAGCCAATAACGATGTTAGATTATGCTAGACCAAATTTGATGGGGACTGAGTCTAGCATTGTGAGACCAGCTGTTCCTGCCAATAATTTGGAGATAGAGTCGAATGTTATTCAGATGGTGCAATAGTTAGTGCAATTTGATGGGTTACAGGATGAGGACCCGAATGCTCATTTGGCCAACTTTTTGGAGATATGTGACACCTTCAAGATCAATGGGGCCACCAATGATGCAATAAGGTTGAGACTTTTTCCATTCTCACTCAGAGCTAGAGCAAAGCAGTGGTTGAATTCTCTGCCAATGGGTTTGGGATCATATGGCAGAGAATTTTTGCTGAAATACTTTCTACCTGCGAAGA
>CAODLS010820366.1:0-11263 GCA_948243855.1 Flueggea neowawraea | reverse complement strand
CCGCCAAGGGATTTTGGCACACACAAACGGCTCCAACTCATCCATCTAATTCATTTTCCTGCAGTAGAATTCGACCAGAACCCGTTTAAAATTCTTTCAACCTCCTCACATAAGCCTTTAGGCAAAAGGAAAGTTCCGAATACATAACTAGGAATGGCCAGTCCCACACTCCTGACAAGAATCTCCCTTCCTGCTTTGGTTAATAATTTAGCATTCCCGCCATTAACCACTCACGAAACTCTGTCTCTAACATATTGAAATACCTCCCTCTTACTCCTCCCCACTTCGGTAGGCAAACCCAAATATTTATCAAACTTATCGGCTTCCCTAACTCGGAGAATCTGAAGCACCTCATTTTTATTTATTTGAAATAAAGTTAGATAAACCTTGATGGAGTAAAGGAACAATCAAGCTGATATGTCGTTCCCTTAATGCTGTGCATTTGTCACATATGTTCTGGTCCAGTACTAAGTTAGTTACTAACCACCCACCGCCGGCCACAGAAGCTGTAATGACTACTTCAAAATGCCTCAAACTCCACTTTTCTTTTCACTTAAGAGTTTTTTACGTAATTAATCCATTAAATAAAAATATATTTTACAAATAATTACTTTAAAATTTTAACTAAATATATTCATAATTTAATAATATTATTTTTAAAAATAATCATCCATAAATTAAAACATTGATTAATTAAATCTCTTAATAAATAGATGTTAAAAACTTGATAAAAACGAATTTAAAATTTTTGATTGATTAATCCCACAAAAATAAAAAAAATAACCATTAATAATTAAATTAAAAATATACTAATAAATACATATCAACACATTAAAAAAATTCAAAGAAACACTATATTCAAAATTGTTACAATAAATTCTTACAAAAATTCAATTAAAACTCGATAAAAAAATTTTATATCATTTAAAAACACCATAATACTATAAAAATAATTAAAAATTTTATTAACATTTTATGAATTAAAACTTCTTTAAACCTAAATTAAAACTATAACTATTCATATTGAATTATAAACTATAGTATTTTTTATAAATTAAAATTTCTTTAAAACTAAATTAAATTATTAAAAAATTAAATAAAAATATGATATTTGATAAAATTATCTTCTTAACAATAATTCTTAAAAATAAGTGTTGAAAAATCAAATAAAAATATAATATTTCAATAAAATTTCAATGCAATTTCAACACAAAATTATTGCTGAAAATAGACAAAATTAAAATATTAAAATTTACAACTACATTAGTAAAAATTGAGTGAATACTTTTAACTAATGTTTCAAAAGTTATATGTAATTTCCTCTTTTAACCGAGCATATTGCAATATTCAATCTATCAGTTTGCAATATCCCTCTTTCATTTATCGCTCAATCTACCAAAATTAAACACATGCAAAACATACAGCTTCAAACATTTTTTTTTATCTGGCATACAATTTCATACATGCTCCGCTAGAAAGTGTTTTAAGGCAATTCCACTGCCAGTAAGCTATAATTCTATTCTTAGCAAAACATACAACTTTAAGATGCTGTAATCCTTAACTTTAATTGATAAGCTTAAGAAGAACGGATGCTAAAAGTTGAAGCGCCTATGCTTACTCTACAATCTCGATCCTGATCACTTCGTAACAAAAAAACTTGACTTGAAATGCAGCAGCAACCTGCAAAATCTCCAGAGAAAGCAAAGCCCAATAATCACAAAATGAGACACAAAAAACCCAAAACTACAATTGATTCATTTTTCACAGGACATCCCCTCAATGCCAAATAATGAATTCAATCAAGCCAGAGCAAGCAATAAAAATAGTAAAAGGACAACATACCATAAATCGAACATGCAGTAACCAAAAGTGAGTTAACCAGTAAAAGAACCGTGAAGAGATTTTGTGATCATGACCAAAGTGGCTAAGATGTGCATACTCATGTAGGAGCTTCCGAACTCCATGAACTACTGAAATAAGAATTCAAGGAGAACTATAAACTCAAACCATTCAATCTAAGCATTGTTGAGAGATCCACTTAACCCATCACTTGTATTGGGCAAGAGAGAGGTGTATCAATGCTAAACACACACAAAAAAAAACACAAATCTTCGACTTTAACATTAACTTATATTAATTGGTTAACTTCAAGATCGTGATCATGTGGGAGATCCTAAACTCCAAGTGACCAAATACAGTGCAAAAAGAGCCTTAAGAACTCCAAACCTTCATGTCAGCATCGTCGATTATGATCCACTGAACCCCGATCATCGTTGAGTGGCTGATAAAGTAACTGAAACGATGCTAATTACAAGTCATCCGTCGATTTCTCTTCGAAACAAGTAATACCCAGATCATAATAATCGTAAGAAATCAGGAAAATAGGAACATAAACTAATCACATACATACATGTACCTGTGTAAAATTACAAAGAGTTTGGCCACCACCAGAAAATCAAGGCGACCATGCGATATTGAATACAGATAATTTTTGGTCAATTTTGTGGGATCAGACAAAAATGGAAAACCTTTTTTTTTTTGATCGGTAGAGTGGAAAGAAGATTGGTGTGGAAGATAATCGAAGAAGAGGTTCGAGTATGGCTTGTTACTGATAAATGGACGATCTTAAAAGGATTGGGAAATAAGTTTTTTGACGGTAGAGATTGGAAAAGTAATAATTAAATAATAAATTACTTGATTAGATTAAACGGTTGGATCCATGTGTTATTGAGTTTGAGTTTTTAAGCTCAACTTTTTTAAAATAAAAAAATTAAATTAAATAAAAATTAAATATACTGAAAAAATTTAGAATATATTGTCTAACAAAATCAAATGTATATTGGTCGTTAATCATGGAGGGAATTGAGTCTATAAGAATTTTTTTTTCTCACTGAAAATTAAATTTATAATTCTTTAACACTGAATTTTTTTTATTTAATGAACTACAAGTCCATTAATTTGTGCGACTGTTAATTTTTTTTTATAAATGTAAGTTATTTTTGTTCGCTCTCATGAGTATTAAACTCAAAATTTTTTAATATTAAAAATAATTTCAATACTAATAAGCTACAAATTTATTTTCTTAATATTTTTCCTTGACCTCTCACATAGGGTGCATAAAGGCAACTCTTCTAATTTTATTAATACTTTCTCATTTGGCCAAGATATAAATAACTAACTCATTCACTTTTTCTTTGTATTAATGTGTACCCAACTTGCAGAATTCATTGGCGTTTAAAGATATTTTGATGTAAATTTAATAAATTACATAATAAAAAAATAAAATGAGTGACATGTTTTAAAAAAACAATGGAGTGACATTTTATTTTAAAAGTGAAATGTATTTGACAAATTTCTCTTCAAAAAAAAAAGCACCCCCAATAACTTAGACATGGAAGGAGACTCTTTCAAAGAACTTGGGAACTTGCCCTTATCTTTACTTGCAGTGACAGGATTAATAGAATTGGTTAAGCCGAAGGAGTGTCTCAACGGTAAAGACAACTCCACCCAGAACTTTAGGTCCTGGAATCGAGCTCATCTGGGTTGGGAGATGGGGGGCTAAGGGTAGTTCGTCCAAAAAGGAAATGGAATTGGTTGCTTAATTCATTGTAGGAGCCAGCGAACTCTCAGAACAATTCAAGGATACAGAACAACTCCTCAAGTTTAATCTAGCATTGTCTGGTATCCACTCTTGCCCACCAATTATTTGGCAAAAGGAGGATAAATCCAATGCTAACCATACACATTCAACTTCTAATTCCATTACTTCTAATTTTCTAATTAATGTGACTCAAACTTAATCACTAGATTAAATGAGTTTACAATTTGTTTTTTGATGTTCTTTTTGGTTAAGGAGCTACATAACAAGGTTCTAATGAACTACTACATGCAGACTAATTGTTAATTTTTGTCATGCTTAATTTTAAAAAAAAAAACAGAGGACAATTTGTGTTAATATTTGAGCTAATATTGTGTTTTTGCATTCTAGAAACTTAATTCAAGACATTTATAGAGAATGAAAAAGAAGGAAGTAAGATTCATAATCTAATTATAACCCTAGAAATTAGAAAAAGAAAAGGCATTTTACTTCTTGAAATAAGAACAGGAAAAGAAAAAAAGAAGAAGAAGAAGCATATTTACAGTCATATAGTGTAGGAGCTTAATTTCGAACTCCTAGAACATGATCAAAGGTTCTAAAGAGCAAGACAGCAATACTCCTGATGCTTTTTGTATGGCATTGATTAGTATCCATTTACCCATTTTTTATTGGGCAAGAGAAGACAGGTTCAATGCCAATTAACTATATATAAACATAATTTACATGTAGAAGAGCTAAATCACTCATAGGAAAACTCAATTTATGATTTAAAAAAACTATAAATAATTTTCTTTTAAAAAATGAATCTTTAAATTTGGACATGGAGGAGTTGCTGGACTCCAAGTGCATAAAAAAGACTGGGAGAAGCTAAAGAGAACTTAAAACTCTTAAAAATTTTGATTTAAGGATCTCTAAGTCCTCTCCCAATCCATGAATGTTGGACAATGGAGTGAATATTTTTCTCAAAGAAAGAAGAAAGGAGAGGAAGCCACATCTAGATCTAGATGCTAATTAAGCAGCTATATGAATAAATCAGGCTATGAAACACAAAAAACCATAAATCCAATTTTGGTATTTGTGTTGTGAATGGAGTGAAAATCAAGTTGAGATGGGTGAAGAATGAGATTGGAGGCATTGCTGTTGTGTGAAGTAGATGCTTTGAAATAGAACAATTGAAGGGGAGAGAGAGAGGTCGAGAAATGGTGGGTTAAATTTTCTATTGTTGTAGAGTGACACTTGGCTTGGAAAATGCTTGACATGGGAAAGTAAGTAAATGAGCTAGAAAAGTAAAGAAGGCTGATGATGGTGGTGAGAGCCATGGCAATGAAATGTGGACAGGTGGATTGGAATCGTCAAAGTGATGTGTGTTTGATTGGGATGTTTATGGTTGAGGTTTTTTTTTTTTGAAGAATGTTCATGTGTGAAACTGCACCAAATTCTTTGAAGACACAAGGTATAATTTACTCTCGAGGAGGGGCTGAACGGGACCTCAGTTTGTGGTGTGGATTTGAGACGTTAGAATGTCGTAAGTTTGAATTTATCCGATTGTTATTCGGACCTTTATTACATAGAGTTGGATTGTTCAGGTCCGATTCGCTTGTTTTCAGTAAGGTGGTAAGTTGACCACACTCGTGGGCCCAAATTCCTTATCGGGTGTCAGTTATGACTCACATGAACATTTTGTAGCGGAGAGGGTACCTTCCGGTTTAAGTCTGCATGATAACGTCTAGTAGGGTACGCCACCTACCAATCGTCTCCACCTCTCCTTTTTTCGGGAAAAAAAAGATATAATTTTAAAAATATCAATTGCATTTCAATTATGTTCCTTATGGTATTATTTTTTTAAAAAAGTAGAGGGATGGATGAAAACACAAATTAATTATTTTATCTCTTATTTTTATTAAGATTCAAACTTAAAACGTTCAACTAAACGTTAATTAATTACCGTTAGATCTGCTTATAGTATTATTCACTCGGTATTTATTAGTGTTTTTTTCGAGGAACCTCACTAATAGGAGTATATTTAACTCTTATTTCTTAAAGTTTCAAACTCATGGTATGTTTTTTAGTGTGAGAGTCCACTATTGGAATATTCACTTATGCTCTTATTAGCGATTTCTGACTAGATACTAATTGAGAACTAAGTTTTATTATTGGTATTAAAGACAAATTTAATATCACTTGATTATAATGTTATTGGTGATGGTTTTTTTATTTAACGAGGAAAATTTCTTCACAATTCTTTCAACTATCGTATCAAATCTTTTAAGTGTAATTAAAAGCATCTCCCTCCACATAATTTCAGATATTTTATAAATTATTTTTTTGCAGAAACGAAATTTGAACTTAGAATTAGTGACAAAATGCACTACAAATAATATTTGGCACAAAAAATCACAGAGTTTTATTATATATATAAATTAATTTCAAATAGTTTGCAGACCAACCGTTTTCGTTCGTTTCTTGCTGCCGTGGCATATTTTTCTTATCCAGTTTCGCGGGAAATCAAGAAACGGTTGGACAAAAAAAGGGCAACAAGACCAAACATTTACTCCAACAGACCAACCCATCAATGGCCACAATTCTTCCCTCAACTCTGCCATGCCGATCTTCTCCGATTTTTCCTTCTCAGAACTTTCCATCGACGGCTTCCAATCCTTCTGTCTTCGTATTCTCGGAAAGGCGCAGTCTTTTTCGCTGCTCTGCCAAGAAGAAAATAAGCTTCATGGACCAAATTCTTGACTACATTGAAGGTACAATTACTTGTCACATTTCATAAATTAAATAAGTTTTTTGGCTTTTTCTTTTGATCAATTTAGTGAACGTAAGTGTATTGCTGTTTTGGTCAATTAGTTAATGTAAATGTTATTTGTCCATTTTTAGGCGGACCCAAGTTGAGAAAATGGTATGGAGCACCTGACCTTCTCCCAAAAGATGGATCATCCGTGCAAGATGATGATGAATTTTCAGGTCAATTTAGTATATTTTAATGATTTTGTATTGGGTTTTTAATATGTAACTGATTCTTTTCATTTTCTGTTGTGGTTTTGTCTTGACTTAAAACAAAAATGCACTTTTTTGGGGGGAATGCAGAAGATGATGAAGTAAGAGATGCTCTTTTAGTCACGGATGGAAATAATGAGATTGGTCAGGTTAGTTTCATTACTACTTCGGATCCTTGATCTAATTTTGTGTGATTATTTGCATGGATGTAATTTCTGAAATCCCAAAACATTTGATAATGGTTGTTAAAAGCATACCTAAGGCGAGGAATGTATGCTAGAGGACTAGGGCGTGCTTTTAACAACGTCGATTTTAAGGTTTCTGATTGAATTTGTTTGGTTTCTCACAGTAGGTGATAAGCGATTTTTTGTTAGCTCAACCTGAGCCTTTTGTTCTTTAGCTTATAATGTAGATGGTAATTCTGCAACTGATTGTCAAAAGAGCTCGAATTAAGGCATTTGTGAAGGATAAACGTGCTGCAATGGAAGCTTATGGAACTTATGTTGAGGTTCGTTGCATAAATTGTTATACATTGTCATTCTTTTGCAATATCTGTCTATTGTCACCTATTTTACTTGATGGGATTTCGTATGCATCCGTAGGCGATGGCTGGAGATACGAGTAACAAACTATTCATAAAGAAATCTCTCCGAGCTGTTCGAGCAATTATATGCACAAATGTATGTGTTACTGATCCTTCTAATTGTTAACATTATATGTATGCTGCCTGATACTAAAGAGATTAACAACAAAGTTGCCTTTTCGGAGATCTGTAATCTGGTCAATAATGTTTATAGGATAACAGAAACTGACAACACTTTATGTGCATATAGGAGGTTATACTTCAATGTCCTAGCTAGGTTGACTATGGAAAAAATGAACTATCATTGAGTTTTCTTTCATTCTTCGTAGTCAAAGTAAGTCTTTTCTGATGATTCTCCAGTCCAAATGTGTATAGTCTCGTTCATGACCTCATATTTTTCTTCCTCGCAGGAAGGATTCCTATCTAATTTTGAGAGCTTTAAAGGTGTAAAACGCATTATCCTTTTGACTCAGGTATCTATCTGTCTCAAATTTTCTGGTTCAGCAAATACAAGAATTCCTGAATGATTGTGGTTTAACAAGGTTGCAGTTGTCTGCTTATAAAGGTAGCAGCGGCATTCAATCTTTCATGAAAAGCAATGCCAGGAAATTAGCCGAGCAGGATGAATCAACAGTTGTGGCCTCAGGGATTCCTTATACTATTATCAGGGTTGGCATGTTACAGAAGACTCCTGGTGGAACTTAAGGTTTCAGCTTCGAAAAGGTACTTATGATTATCTAATCTAAAAAATGGAACTTTTTAGCCATTGTTGACTTGCATGAACAAAGTTAGAAAGTTGCGACGAATTAGTAAATAGCAATAACATATGAAGTAGACCTCAACTACCATAAATGCAAAAGAAAAATGAGGTGGCCTATTCACTTTCAACGAAACATCATGGACAGCACTTGTAAATTATAATGCAACAATGTCACCTTTATTATTTTGTGAATTTCGTGTCTTGGAATCACATTATGATGTTACCGACATTGTTTTGGGAATGTTTAACAACAGGTAGTCAATGGAACAGAGAAGGTAACAGATTGGAAAGAGTGTTTAACGAGATTAATGGAGAAAACAGGGCGGTAGCTTCGTTGGAGTTTCCTATGATAAGGGACATGCCTGTTTGTTTTTTGTTCGTTTCTGTATGTTCTTTGATTAATGATGTTCTCAAAGAGGGTTGTTTTGAAATTATAAGTGAAGTTATAGGAAGAAGTTCGTTTTCAGACACAAATATTCTTTGTTGAGAAATGCTATGAGCACATTGTTATGTTTTGTTTTTCATTTTATTTTATTTTTTCACTTATATGTCATTCTGTATTTCTGTGATAGGCTATTTAAGATTAGTTTATTAACGAGTTTTTCCCTCTTAAAAGTATTTTCTTTAAGATACAAACTCTTGTTCATTACTGAATAAAGTCCATTCAAGACCAACGTCTTATATTCAACACAAGGCTGGATCGCATCATCATATACTTCGGAACACAAATATGTATAAAGCATAATGTGCTCCAAAATTCATATTAGCAATTCTGAACCCACCTATTAGATCCTTCTGCACCTCATGTGTGGGTCACCATCGCACCAGTAATCACTAAATTCCTGACGTTCAGTTTTATAACATAAAACCCATTACAGAAAGAAATAAGATCGTACATGGCATGACACCGACCATGAAGTGTAGTTTGGTTTCCACCAATGCCGGTGCCTTACACATGGAATGTCTTCGTTCGATTTCCTGGTTTGCAGTGACAGCTGATGTTGTTGACTTCATAATATAAATTATAGTACATAGTGTATATACAACAAAAAATAAATATCTAATGGTATTGAAATCGTTGTGTGTTAAAAGTTTCTAGTGTTAAAAATTTCACAGGTTATTTAGTTGCGAATATAATGAATACTTTTGTTTGTGGTAGATTAAAAGCTGAATCACAAAAATAGATTGTGAATTCATAAAATTTAGTAAATTACATAGAAAAATAAAGATTGATGCATCTTTTTAGAAATAAATAAACTTGAACACTAATATGCAACATGTATTCCTGAAATGAACGTGTCAGGTAAGAAGTACCAAGAATTAACAATGCAGAAATGCTTTTTCTTGTATGATCTCAAGAATGTCAGCTGTAAGCATTATTTGCATGATCTGATCTGATTCATCACAGCCATAAAAATGACCATCATTGTTGATAAAATAGTCAGGGAAGATCAACCTTTAATCAATTCAATGATGTACCAAACCATGGTAAAGTAATTATGGTTAAATACTATTTCTCAATCTGTCTGTATCATTTGTTCCCACTTGAGCTGCATCAATAATTGAAGGAATGAACAAATCAACAATGCCAAAAGTTAACTTGAAAACTGGAAGCAATCATCCATATGTCCACCCAAATATAGGAACCATGAATAACAACACTGAAATAAAGATGTTATTGGGTCCACAAGAAAGCACTTCTTTACAATCTATTTGTCTGTTTCTGCTATTTGTTTGTTGCAGAGACTAAAATAAAAAATAACTGTGCAGATATAATCAGAATGCAAATAATAACACATCCAATCTTGCATTGATTACATCCAAAGATGAAGAGAAGAATAAGTATTATCAGTGAGAAAGAAGCAAAAACCAATGTGAAGGGCAAACAAAGTTCATGCAGTTCAAATTCTAAAAGAATCATTGAGTCCTCCTGTTGTGTTGCTTTATAAATATTATTATCTTCTCATAAAGTACTATATGACTTTTTCTTTGAGACAATAACTAAAATGAATTCTTTTAAACTACATAAGATAAGGTGTCATCTTGCATTTTCTTTATTATATCCTATCCTTTTCAAAGTCTAAAAGAAAAGAATAAAAAGATCGCAATTAGTAAGGGACAAAATAGTAATCAAAACAACAATTAACAAGAATATTAGATTCTAAACTTGAGAGGTCAGATTTTAATTTAAACATTAATAAATAAAGCTGCAGTATCAAGTTGCCCGATGGTATCTTCAAACTTGAAGCTCCAATAATTCCCAAGTTAATGACAGAAGTGGATGTTCCCACTTTGTTGCTCAGGTCAAAAGAGGACATACAGCAATTAAGAATAAGAGAACTAGCCATCAAAAGGGTTTTAAAGAAAACAGGCATATATCAAACCTTCACTATTATCTCCATATAGGAAGCAGACATCATAAGGAATCTTTTGACAAACTTAGGAAAAGAATAAAGTGGGTTGTTGAAATTTCCCATCAAAAGCAGATCATTTGGCATCGTCAGGAAAAATGGTGAAGATCATCGATAAAATGACAAACAACAATCCATCATTTTTAACAAACAAAATACAAGTGATCTTCAAATGTTCTAAATTTTCTCTAAATCACAATCAAGTGATTGAGCTTTGTTCAATTGAACAATATCTTAACATCATCAAAATCCTGAAGATATCACCAATAGGCTTGTAGTCTACTGGTATTTGGGGTCATCTCCAGCAGTGGAGGCTTCGATTCTCGGTGGAAAACGCTGTATTAAAACAAGTATAGAAGATATCCTAGCAAAGTGCACATCAACATGATCATAAAAAAAGGGGAAAAAAGATTTAAGTGCCTAAGGTAAGAACATATTGTGCAAGTCAGATTCTAAAACAGGGGGGGAAAAGGATTTTCTGCAGCATCTAGGAAGATCTTCATACATGTAAATGTAAAAGTAGTGGAACATTAGGTTCAACGAGAAGGTACAGTTACAGAGAATTACAGTTATAAAGATCTATTAAGAAAGTATTATTGGAATTGAACAAGTAAAAGGAAATCTGAAGCTTTAAGCCTCAAATGCCATTCATCAAGAAGACTTACAAAATCTCATCAATCATTTTTTCCCTTCAATATTTGGAATGCTCTTCTTATTCCAATATGAAAAAGAGCAGTGAATCTATGTGAAAACTCAGTTATGGATGTGTAAGTTACCCGGATCGAATTCTCTTCTGATTGACCTTTCCCGTGGACTTCAAAATCCCACTTGATTCACCTTCTGAAGAGGTCTCCATTGACCTGGTGAAATTGCTCGAAAGATCGGCATAAAGATCAACGACCCTTCTA
>CAODLS010820071.1:0-10295 GCA_948243855.1 Flueggea neowawraea | reverse complement strand
ATCTCCGCGCATTATTCAATTCTTGCATGCGTAGTTGCCATTTTTGCATGCATCAACGTGATTTGATGGCTCTTTTAATGTTTTGTTGCCAAATATCAGCAAGTCTGTAACTTTGTGCATCTTCCATAGATGTTTTGCATTCATCATCATTAAAACCAAACTCAACAATCAGTAAGTCTGCAATTTTGCACCTCTTTCATGAATGTTTTGCATTCATCGTTATCAAAACCAAACTTAACAAAGTATAAATACCTGATTACTTAAGTAACCCAAACTTGAACTTTTGGGTTTAGTGGTTGGAAGCCCATCAATTGTCAGATGTTGTTTAAGGACAACTGCATGCTTATACCGGGTCATAACAATTATGGTATCGAAGCCATTTTGCGTGCAAACTTGAATGATGGTGGGCAAACTTCAGGAGTAGAGAGGGGGACCATGAGTCTAGGCTAATCTCACTCCGACAAAACATGAGAGAGATTTTAGGCATCATGATTGGGAGACTTGGCGATGAGGACATCGTAAATATAATAGGGTGGGAATTGTAACATCCCACCAGAGTGAGCAGTTAAAACTAGCAAGTCAAGCAACCTGCTGTGTAACAGTTATCTGTATCACATCGTATAAATTTATATGGATGAAAATGTTTATAAGTATAAGCATCTGGCTACTTAAGCAACCTAAACTTGAACTTTTGGGTTTAGTGGTTGGAAGCACATTAATTATTAGATATTGCTTAAGAATAGTTGCGTGCTTATACCGGGTCGTGACATATTCTAAACGGACATCAACAAGTAGTCATGACTAAATATTGATGAATACATACCAGATTACACTATCTAAAATTAAAATTAAATTGGCACCGAAGATTGTGGTAGTGCAGTAGAGATTCATCCGCGTTTAATCAAAGGTCTTGATCAAATTTGAGTCCCGAGTATGGAGAAGATTTAAAACTTAATGGAAAGAATTTTATTGCGACAATTGAATTTTTTAGAAATTGAATTATTTTGCAAGATGATTTTTTCAAACATTAAAGTACAAAAAAAAATTAATCAAATGGACACAAATCGTAAAATCCACTTAAAATAGAGACAAACCATCTCTACAAAGTATTGAGTATTGAAAGATTTATGAGGGCATTATCTGCCAACGCGGGTCTACACAACCGAAAATGTGAAGTTAATTTCTTTTGGTTATATATAGTTAGTAAGCAATCAATCGCTGTTTAATGATTTAACACATAAATCATTCAAATGATTCAGAATTTACCCCTAATGTTAATTTCTTCTTGTCTTAAAAGTTTCTAAGATTGAGGAAGCTTCCTTACATGTTTCTTTGTCTTTAATAGATTCTTATTAACTTTCCAAATTTGACAGAAAGCATATTGTTGGTCCCATAAACAGAATAGTACGGCCCTTTTCTTTTATTCTTACTCCATTTCTTCCATGAAAATGAGGTTGTTTTGAATTTTTCTTATGAATTTTTAAGGTCTTCGTAATTTTTCCCTTTCTTCCCTTTTTCATTCATGACAGCTTGAACTAGAAAACAAATACAGAGGTGTTGAATTAATACACTAGATTCCCATCATCACTATGTGTTTTGGCCCTAGAAACAAAAGAACTGGAAATTTTTGAATTATTGATGAACTTGGAAGATAAAATCGAATATAAGCTGTTTTCTGTGCCCTCTTTGATTTGATGGATCGAAATTAATAAAACCATACTCTTTTTGTTTTAATTTGATAGGTGCTAACTGTTTTTCACATAATTAAGAAATGATAATTTTAGTAGTCAAATTCATTTAATTTCATAAGATTTTTTATTTATATTATTTGACTAAATGTATTGATAATTAATGAATTAGTTGAAAAAAAAAATAAAGATAAACTTGTAACTTTGCTAATAATAAAAATGCAAGAAAAAAAGATAATGTACTTATATTTTAGGGTATCCAAAATAGAAAGTGTGTCTATCAAATTGAGATGGACAGAGTATTATATATTATTAGAAGTGATAGAATGTACAATAAACAATGAAAAGTTTATATATTTTTTTTAGTATTATAACACATTCATTACTATTACATGTATATGGAAAACTGCGTCTTATGCCCACTACAAATGACTAAATTACTTTTTTCAAATGCTAACAGGTGTTGAATTTAGTGGTTAGCTGGTCACACTAATTACTTGTGTCAAAAGTGTTTTTTTAAAATTTTTTTGATTAATGGATGGCACTAGTTTTAAATGGCTACTTCACCTTAAAAGGCATTCATTCCCAATGCATCAACCTAAGCTTTTAAGCAAAGATTATATCATTATATACATATATCTTTGGAGTGGACTTCCACCACTTGTTTTATTTTTTTAAAGTCTTTCCCTTATTGCTAAGCAAAGTTTGTTGTCTTCATATCTTAATCTTCCCAACTGAATTCATTGCTTGTACTTATATATTGTTAGAGATGTGCTTTTACTGCGCCAAATTTTCCACCTACTCGATATGAATGTGTCGTCTTCTGCACTTGCAAGTGCTGTCCGTATCATTTACAGAATTTGGTGGTGAGGTATAGGTGGGGAGGTAAGTAGCAAGCAAGAAAGACTGAGTATTCTAATAGGCCATTGAGCATTATACATTGTCTAAACTAGGTGGATTTTATGTTATCAAACTTGTTGTTTGCACCAATTACAAGCTGTTGGTTTGGTTATAATGCTGGTTTTGGTTGGACTACTTGTAAAAAAAATAAGGGTTTAAATTCTAGAAAAGACACCTGTTGAGAGAAAAGAAATCGTCAACTTTTTGATCTCTGATGTGATACTCACTCTTTGTACAAATACTTGCTTGTTTAGTAGTTGAATTTAATATGAATTTCATTGTAATTATTTTAATATTCTTTTAACTTAGATTAGTCACAATATTATGTCCTTTCAATGACTTTCTTGTATTATTCGTTTTTTCCTTATGCTTCAGAATCTTTTTGCATTAGCTCAACATCTAAAAATAAATTAGGAGTGTGTCAAGAATTTTGAATTGGTTAAAACAATGTAAGATCAATTATTTATAATTATTCTCTTTTAACACTTTATGGAATATGGAGAGTGAAGTATATTTCTATTAGTCTATATTAAGAAGGGTGAAAGAGATTTGTCATGAGTTATTTGTAAAATAAGACAACCCTCTCTTTAGCTTTTAACTAATTCATGATTAGTTGAACCCATTTGAAAAAATTAAGGAATATGATTAATCAAATAATAAAATCTAACTAAATTGATGTGAGATGGACTCCTGGGTTTCATTGTTCAATCTATTAGGTATGCTTCTTTAATTTTCATCAGTTTATTCAATTCAGGAGTGGGTTTGGACGGGTGGGCAGTGCAGGTTGGGCTAATATTCTACGTTTCAAAAGTGGGACTTTGCCACAACAATGGCATAATTAGTACAATAATGATTGTATAATTATTTTCGTCAACAGAAGGGTACATTTCATAACTTTATGTTACATCAGAAAGATAACTTAGGAGAGAGCTAGTGAACAAACCACACAACCTAAATTTCAGTTAGAATGTCTCCTTGTCAACATTTCAAATCCTATTTCTGTTCACAATAAATTGATTGAAGATTGAACTTCAAGTGTTCGAATCCAACAGTTTTCTTTTGATAAGTGAAATGCAGAGGCTTACAAGCTATAGCTATTTTATTGTTCCATAAGAAATATTGTCATGATCCGCAAAAATAAGACCAATTATACCACTTACATGTACGTATTTTTTGTCTTCTTGTTTTTTGCTTGATGAAATAGCATATCTTACCAAAATAACAAATATTTTCAGGTAATCAATAAGGATCTCATAACTAAATATCAATTTGACGTGCGAACTTATATATCCTATTGGACTGATGTGGGCATTAAACGATAAATCCATTCCATCCTCAACATCTCTCTCAGACACATGAATGTATAAGTTGGCAATAGAATTGAAGTTTGGACAACTGCTATAAGAATCAAAGTAAACTTATAATTGATGAGATAGAATACACCTTGAAGTGAGTAATAAAAACCTCTGAAGTGTGTATGCCAGAGCTCAAAGAGATAGCTGACGGTATTTTTTTAATTTGGATTGCAAGAGTAGACGTGATCTTGAGAAGTTTAAGATATGAATGTCTTTGCAAAAACCTACGCCTTTTGTGTGATTGACGTTAGCTAATTCTTGGGAAGTGAAGAGCACTGTTGGAGAAGGGCAAGGCTGAAATTATACAAGTATAATTTTGAGAAGTGAAATTGCGTGCATCTCTTGTTTTGATTTTTTGAGCTTCGCAATCCCGACTTTCTGGCAGCAATTGCAGATATGAAATGAATGGAACATCCTCGCGTGATTTCCTCTGGTTCCTTTTTCTTGTTTTTCTTTCTCTAAGTATGGGTGCTGAGCTATTCAGATTTCCACACTAAACTGTTTCAATTGCCATTTCCCAAATGGGAGCTTTCCCCAACAGTCTCAACAAGGGGTTTCACTCATTTATTGCGAAGAGCAGTCAACGAGTCCACCTGAATATAAACTCATTTCTTGGGAATATATGAATGGAGTTATTTGGGTTGAGAATCTGATGAGTTGTTTTATTCTAGATTTCAAGATAATATATTTCCAATTTTTTCTTAGCTTACATCCGCAACCTGAAAACTGGAGTAAAACATCCCAAAATGTCTGAAATTCTTAATAGGGATAAAATTGATGCATAAAGTTAATCTAAAGTAACCCAAATTAATGATTTCAAGGAAAAGAAATCAGAGTTGAAGATTTGTAAAGTAGACCTCTCTCAGGAGAGGAAGGAATGTGCTTTTGTCGAAAGACGAACAATCCTATTCCCCTTAGAAATACAGCAGTTGTTAATGGCCAATTCCATCAACTATGAGACAATTGCAGGGCTTCCTCGGGCAACCTGGATATTGCCATAAAGTTCAAAGCCATTTTAAATTAACAGCTTTCACTAACAATCAGTGATTTTATTGCCTAATTGTGTCAGAAAATCAAATATGATGACATCTAACAACATTACAAGTCAATTAAGTTGACAAGTCTAATCGTAGTCACCGACATACCAACACTTACCAACAAGACGCAGACTTTCTAAAACTATATAGTAGTTAATAATTAATGCATCAAGTTAAGCCTCACTACATATATAATAATTAAAGCATCCTACTAAACTTAGAGTTAACAAGTCCCACGATGCATAGTTAATAATTACGCAGAGCAGTTCCTCGTTCGGAAGAAAAAGGGTCAATAATGCTTCATTAGACGTTGTTAACAAGACCATTCTTTGTGATCAATGGACTTCAAGTAGCAGTTGCAACCTGCAATTACATAAAGAAGTTCCATAACTAAACAAATATGAATCAAATGCAACAACCAAAAAAAAAAAGGAAAAGGCAACTTCTATCCTATTAATCAACATCTTTACCTAATTATAGGTTCGATTCATTGTGCACAACTGCTCTGGACTGCAAAATATGATAATTCCGAAACCATGATAGAGGTCATTAGTACACGGTTATACAACAACAGACAAAAGCACAAACCAATTATCCCTACGTCCTAACAAAAGAACATTACAGACTTTCAGAAACCATGGTAGCAGCTATTGTATGTATATGCATTTGTAGGTGCGTGTATGATTCTGTATTTTACAGAGCCTCAACATCAAACACCTTAGCATGGGACAAGTATCATCAAAGCACAGCTCTGTGTCTCATTCCAGGAAATGAATACTTGCCCAACAGACCAATTGTGTCATTTTTGCAAAGCAACCTGAAACAAAGAAACGCTTGATCGTAGTGTCCTCTACATACTTCACTTTAATAGTTTGCATATTAACTTAATGTATGAAGTTTATGAAAAATTTCAGAAAATATTACTAAATAACTTTATTGCAAATAGCAGAGACACTTGACAGAACAACCTTCGACAAATACTAGTGAAAATCCGTAAATAAATTTCAAATGCACATAACTAGTATAGAATGCCAATAAGACTGATGTGATATATAAATTTCCCCACTACAGAATGTGAAAGATGACAAGGAAAAAGATCACAAATTCCTTTTACCTTGTTGCTTCCGAAATAATCAACACACAAGCAAGCAGGAAAAAAAAGCAGATCAAAGATTTTGTTAACAGTGATAATTTTATCATATGTTAAGAAAATGAACAAATGAACACTAACCCAGACCATACTCAAGCATATATGCCAAATGAGTAAATTCAAGCGCAGCAATAAAACATTGCATTTCTTAACCTTTTCCGGCAACATGTAAGCATGCGCATGAGGTTAACAATTCAGGAAATGCACTACATACACCACCCTCATAGACAAAGTCAGATATGCAAAGTTCTGCAATAATAGCAACAATGCAAATAGAAAAGATTCTTCTAACTGTGCCACGACTAAATTAGATGACTAAATTGAAAGGCTACAATAAAGCAAAAAAACTTTTCTCCATTACCATTATGATTGGGGAGGCAAAGCCATATCAGTCTTGTTGAGCAATAGAATAAACAAACACAAAAGAAATTACAGAAAAACTAGACAAATACCTTAACCGGATAACACTCGAACATTGACATCTTTTTATTAATAGTATCGTCCAGCACTTGGGCTCGATAGGTTTTCTTTTCCCCAGAGTCGATGACAACCAATGTAAGGTAGAACAAACGACCGCAGGTACACTGGTAAGGTGCCTTCTTCAGGCAGTCAAGTTGAAATTTTGTCTTCTGCAAGTGACAACAAACATTACAATCTAATCAAATCAGCTTGAAAAGAAAAACAAATCAAAACCAGTTTAGCCAGATAATTAATGTTACCTTGACCCTTTTTGTATTTAGCAACAGCAAATTCAGCAGCCTTATTCGCCCTCTCAAAAAGCTCTGGGCCATCGGGATAATCCTGGGAAAGTGGTAACACCGGGCTAATCATCGCATAACCTGGAAGACAGTCTATTTCGTATGGCTGAAAGAAAAAGATTATTAGTAAGGCAAAACCGATTAATAAATATAAGAGATCAAAGCAGAAAAAAAAAAGAGTTAAAATTCGTTTCTGCGGAATGCTCACTCCGTCTGCCTCCAACTTTTCGTGATAGCGGATTAATTTTTTCATTTCTCCTCATCAGCAATATGTTTGAATGTGACTTCTAGGTCTTTTGAAAAGATATAAGCGTATTCCTCCTCAACAGGAAGATCGGAATCATAGTCACTCGTCCCGGCCTCCTCTTCCGAACGAAAGTCGCTCTCCATCTCCTCTTCCTCACCCTCGACCTTGTTCTCCATCTCCTCTTCCTTAGCCTTGGCGTTAGTCCCCGTCTTCCCTTCCTCAACCTCGGCCTTGTTCTCCATCTCCTCTTCCTCGACTTTTGGCTTCTTCAGGGGCGATTCGTTGCCAACTTTGAAATCTCTCACATCAATCAAAGCCATCGTCAGTCGCTAATCAGACGAGGCACAACCGAAAGAAAGGAAAGAAGATAGCTTGAATGTAGGGATTTGGAAACATATTAGGTTAAAAAGCGGTCCGGTTTGGTGAGGTACCCACGTCGAGTCGTTTGAACAGAAAAGTCCTACATTATCGTGCAAACTTGTCAGGAAAAAAGTAAAAATCTTTCTTGTGGTTGACGTTAGCTAGTTCTTGGCTCGTTAATTTCGGGATAACAGGGCTCTTGAAGAAGCGCAAGGCTGACATTATACACATTAGAGGATTATTTTAAGAAGCGAAACATGCATGCGTCGAGTATAGAAGAAAAGTCATTCTGGCCTTCTCCCAAAAATTGCAAATATGAATTGCTCAACAAAAAGAAACTGCAGATATGAAATTAATGAAACAATCTCACGTGATGTCCATTGTTTCCTTTTTCTTGCTTTTCTTTCTCTAAGTATGGGTACTGAACTGTTCAGTTTTGCAAACTAAGCTGTTTCAATTGGCATTTCCCAAATGGAGCTTTTCCCTGTGGTGGCAAAGCCAATGCGCCAATCTAAATATAAAGACAATTTTGAGAACATACCTGTTGCTGAGTTACCTGAGTTGTCCTTTCAGAATCTGATGAGTTGTCTTGTTTAAGATTTTAGGATAATATACTTGCAGTTTTTTATTATATCTTGGTTAATTAGGTGGAAATCAAGTATAAATCAGCATATTGCAATGTAGGAAATGGTTGTCCGAACATTTTCCGCCTTAATCTCTTGGTCATTTTGTTATAAATTAACTGGAAATTTGGATCGACCTCCACAAGTGATAATTCTCTTTAAATTTACAACTTATAAACAGTGATATTTTGCGTTAATGTGTCAGAAACTCGATCAGATATGATGCCATCTAGGCTGGTCATGAGGGGTCAATTAAGTTGGCAAATCTGATCGTAGTCACCGACATGCCAACACTTACCAACAAGAAGCAGAATTTCTAAAACTATACAGTAGTTAATAATTAAAGCCTTAAGTTAAGTGTGACTATACATAGAGTTAACAAGTCCCAATATGCGTATTTAATAATTAAGCAGAGCAATTCCTAGTTTAGAAAGAAAAGCGTCAACAGTGCTTCAGTAGAAGTTGTGAGCATTACTCCTAAACATGACCATTCTTTGTGATCAATGGACTTCAAGTAGCAGTTGCAACCTGCAATTACATAAAATAGTTCCATAAATAAACAAATATAAATCACACTGAACAACCAAAAAAAAACAAGCAACTTCTACCCTATCAATCAACATCTTTTACTAATTATAGGTTCGGTTCACTGTAAATAACTGCTCTGGACTGCATTTTAGCAAAATATGACATATTTGGAAACCATAATAGAGGTCGTTAGCACATCGTTAAACAACAACAGCCAAGAGCACAAAGCAATTATTGCTACGTCCTAACAAAAGACCATTTCAGACTTTGGGAAACCACGGTAGTAGCCAATGTGTTATGTATGTATGTACAATTGTAGGTGTGTGTATGATTCTGTAGTTTACAGAGTCAACATCAAGCACCTTGGCATGGCACAAGTAGCATCCGAGCATATCCTTACATACCAGCCGCCACATCCAAGCAGTCAAGTTCAAGTTTTGTATTCTACAAGTGACAACAAACATTACAATCTAAAGCTAGAAAAAGAAAAACGAAATCAAAACTAATTTATCCGGATAATGATATTACCTTGACCCTGTTGTTTTCAACAACAGCAAATTCAGCAACCTTCTTCGCCCTCTCAAGAAGCTCCTCGCCCTCGGGATCATCCCCGGGAATTAGTGGTAGCACCAGGCTAATCATCGGATAATTTGGAAGACATATGGCTGAAAGAAAAAAATTACTATTAACACAAACCCGATTAATAAATATAAGAAGAGATCAATGCAAAAAATAAAAAAATAAAATTTCTTTCTGCGAATACTCCGTCTGCCCGCAACTTTTCCTGATAGCGGATTACTAGTTTTCTTTCCTCCTCATCAGTGATATATTTGAATCTGACTTCGAAGTCTTTGGAAAACAAATAAGCAACTTCCTCGTCAACAGGAAATTCAGGATTATAGTCACTCTCTGTAATATCCCATATTTTATTTTTGGTAACCATTATTTTAATTATTATTTTATTTTAATAATGAAATTTGGAATAAATTAAAATTTTATTTTTGTGATTGAACAGTAAATTTTGTGTTTAAGATGTTAATTGGGTGATTAATGAAGGTTAGGAGTGATTTAAAAATAAATTATAAAGTGAAAATTGGTGGAAAAAAATTGAAAATGAAATCTAGAAAAAAAGAAGACTGGACGACCGATCGTCTGTCGTTGGTAGCAAAGCTGCAGGTCGTCTGGTAGGCGTGCTTGCTGTCATTCGGTGTCAAGCTGTTGGAAACGACGAGTCGTTCAATCGACTTGCTTCTGTCATCCGCGTCACGCGTGTGTCTTTTTGTGTCAAACTACGTGTCATTTGGTGTGATCGAACCTATCGTTCGCTTCTCAGGACTGTTGTTCGGTGTCAACTGGGCAACAATTTTCGTCTCTTTTTTTTCCTCTGTCAGAACGACCCATGCCGTGCCCATTCCGCCATCCCTTTTTTGCCCTTTTTAAGTCAACTACATGCTATTTCTGCCATTCACTCCATCTCTCTCTCACTTCAGTCTCTCTCTTCCATCTCTCTCTCTCTCTCTTTTCGTTGTCGTGCATCTTGTTCTTCAACCTTGAGGTAAACTTCAACTTCAAGACTTGTTTTCTTTACTTCCATCAATTGTTTTGCATCAGTTGAACTGTTGGATATTCATAGCTTATTACCGTGGTCT
>CAODLS010820024.1:0-10917 GCA_948243855.1 Flueggea neowawraea | reverse complement strand
TGCAGGTATATGATATGGTAACCGGACAAGTTTATTAGCTTCAGCATCAAACTTCACCACTGACATCAAACCATGCTCATCTCCGATACACCTGTGTGTAATAATAACACAATGAAATACCTACCAAGTTCCAATTCCAATCAATGGAAGAAAATCAAAAGAAGTATTATACTCTACTTGTGTCAATGTTATACATGAAATATGAGCCACCGATAACAGAGAACGCTGTGATACTGGATTCCCATTGTAAATAACATGCAAGGCTTCTGCTCTCCAGATTCCACACCTGCAAAAACAGAAATGGCATATATCCATACAAGCATTCATATAAACTGTTGAGGGATAATTCAGAAATTTTATGTATTTCCTTAAGAGAAAAACTTAACTCTAGCTAAACTTTATTTAAGAAGAAGGATTAAACCAAAAACCTTTGCAATAATTCAAAATGCCAAAGTTAAAAAAATTTCTCATCATTTGTCATCTATAATAGAATAACTGTGTTTGACAAGAAACCGAGTCCGAGAGCTAATAAATAATCAGTACCTGAATTTCATCCTCATTTGAAATGCCAACTAAGAAACCCTGATTACATAGAAACTGCAAAAAGATAACACTCCTCAGTCCATATTAAATTGAAAACAAATGACGTACACCTTATAAATCAATATGCACAAACATAACCTCTATGTTTTTGTACGGTAATGGCTTTTCCGAAACAAGAAGTCCTTCAATGCCGTCACCACCAAGCACCTTAATTCTCCCGTCCCTGCCCATACATATTCAAACGCAACTTAACTACGAATTTTCAGCTCACTAAATTGGTTTTTTCTTTTAAATTAAATTATTCAATCCCTTCAACATGAACTGATAATCAAACAGATTAGCCCAACAAAATCAACGGCTACGCAATCAAACTCACAGCGTTGCGACGGCCAACAACCGCTGGACGGGGTCGAAAGCAAGAAGCGATGCCGTCGACGGAATTCCATAATGAATTCCAATTTGAAAATCCACGTCCGCTGAAGCCAATCCGTTACTTTCTCCGTCACGCTGAATCAACACAAACGAAAGATGAAAATAAAGTTTCCATGAAAAACTCTGTTAATACAAGTAGGTTCTGAATTGGCGAAGTTGATTTTCCTCTTAGCTATAAGGAGAAGTGAAATTCTGAAGTAAAAGAAAAAAAAGGACCTGGTGGTGGAGGTGGTGAACAGCTTTGTGAATGAATCTCTTCGCGGCGTTCATCGCGAATCAAAATAGGAGGCGACGAATTGAGAGAGTGTGCCTTGTGGATGTATTGTTGGCATTGACAGAGTGGAGAGTTGATTTCTGTTTCTTGGCTGTAGTGATTGATCACCGATTATTCCCAAACTTTGCATTTGCTGAGCTGGACAAATAAAACAAAGACTCGTTTTCCTGGATACTGTAACAGGAAAGTGATTCGTACCATTTGTTGTTGTCAGACATTAATAACGACAAAACATTCTTAAAACACAAAACCTTAAAAACATTACATTTATCCGATAACATTAACCAGCTACTTTGTTTTTAACCTATCGAATTAATAGCATGTGTCCCCTTTTTTTGTAGTTTGGTAGTTGATTTTTTTTCATGACGATTGATTGATTTTGTTTAATTTTAAATTAGGAGAAAACTCAGAATCACAATGACAAGTACCTACTTATAAAATAAAAAAAAATGACAAGTACCTCCCATTGATTTGTTGTGTTAAAAATTTATTTATGATATGAAAAATTATTTACAAACGGTTTCTGACATTTAGGCTATTCTCAATCGATTCTCGAGATTAATTTTGTCTTTTTATATTTTTATTAAGTAAAATAAACGGAATTAAAAAACAGAGTAGATCAACTAATTTTTTAAATGGTAAGAATTGACTCATAGAATACCTTAAAACGCAAAAAAAAAAAACAGCGGATTCGCACTAATTTGACTCATAGAATATCTTTTTGATGTTTTGATACATCTGGATGTTCTAAGATTTGAATTTGAGTGCTTTGTCTTTCGTTATTGTTGTTGCATTATCGGATTATTATCAATTGGATGATTTGTTGCCGCCGGAGGAGCAAGCTGTGAGAATGAGAGTGAGGAATTGTATGGAAAAAGAAGTAGCTCCTATCATGACAGAGGTATCTTTCTTGTGAATTTTGAAAAAAAATTGGAATTGTTAAATTGTTTCTGATAATACTGTGGATTAGGAGAACTTTTTTTAGAACATAATTGATGTATTCTTTACGTTTCCTTTTCTATTATTAGTATTGGGAGAAAGCAAAGTTCCCATTTCATGTTATTCCAAAGCTTGGTGAACTGCACGTTGCTGGTGGCACAATCAAGGTATTCTTGCACTTTTATTGGTTTTATTCTTTTCTCTGAGGTGGGAGTTTTTTGATGAATATTTGGTTGTGTATTTAGGGTTATGGGTGTCCTGGTCTTTCAATCACGGCAAGTGCAGTTGCTGTTGCTGAAGTGGCCAGGGTAGATGCTAGCTGTTCTACTTTCATTTTGGTGCATTCAAGTTTGGCAATGCTCACCATAGGTGAGGTCTCGATTGGATTTCCTATGGCCTTCCTCTTTTGATCAGTAACAAGTCTTGTCGAGGGTAAACTCTATGTGTAAAAGCTCATTGATTTACGTGATCATTAAAAATATAATTTCATGTATCTAAACTAAGCCAAGAATAAACTCTTCTTTGGCAAAATATCCAAAACAGACTGTGCTACAGAGTCAGACAACCTCTTTTCCTTCTTATGGGAGAAGCATCTGTTGACAAAAATTAAGATGTCTTAACTAAAGAATGGAATTTCTTAACAGCATTATGTGGATCTGAGCAACAAAAGCAGAAATATTTGCCTTCCTTGGCACAATTAAGCGCTGTGGCCTTTGGGTAAGTTGTTTCTTTGACACTTCCTTAGCTTTTTCTTTTTTTTTTTCCTTGAAAAGGTGCAGAGATTGATGTAGCCGATTTGACTAATGTATCTCTGTGTCTTTTTGTTGGAAGGGTTTGACTGAGCCTGACTATGGGAGTGATGCTAGTGCTCTGAAAACAACAGCTACGAAGGTTTGAGCTCTTGTTCTGTTATGTGATGAAAAATTCAATTTTGTTTATTTTTTATTATGGAAATTATGTTTTGTTTTCTACACGTTATCCTAACTTTTATATGGGGATGATTAGGTAGAAGGAGGTTGGATACTTGAAGGGGAAAAGCGCTGGATAGGAAACAGTACTTTTGCAGATGTTTTAGTTATATTTGCGAGGAATACATCAACAAATCAGATTAATGGGTATGTTAGATGCCATATCAATTCTCCTACCTACACTGGCACATATGCCGTTTTGCAACATTTTTCATGTTTCTATAAGTTTTCCTGTGATTGTGATATAGTCCATCTCATTTTACACTAAACTTGGATTAGATTGCATGTTCACCATCATGTTAGCAGAATTATGTGTAATGGCATGTTAACACATTAGTATGAACTCTCGAACTTGAACTAATGTGCATGCACTGATTCCTATACGCAAATTTCATTTTTGTATCATGTATCATGTTGAGCATGAAATATCTATGCTATGTTCACCTTGTAAGCGTTTTTGTGAAATTTATTTTTGGGTGCATTACCTTGGTCACTTCTTTGGTGGAAGATTAACTGAATTAAAAGGGGAAACATATTTGTAATCAGAGGTTCAATTGGCGATTGCCATTGGTGATGTCATCATATGCTTTCTTAATGAGGCTTTTCTCAGTGAAAGATCACACTGTTGATCTTGCTACTTGAATGTTCTCATCTTTTATTTCCTTTTGGAATGTTAATTTTTTTACCTTTTTGTTTCAGATTTATTGTAAAGAAGAATGCTTCTGGAATAACAGCCACAAAAATAGAGAATAAAATTGGTCTACGGATAGTACAAAATGGAGATATTTTATTAAAGAAAGTGTTTGTCCCTGATGAGGATAGACTACCTGGTATCAATTCTTTTCAAGATACAAGTAAGGTATAGCTGGAATGGTTCTGCCCTAGAACTCATTGATTTATCATCTACCATAATGCTGTGAAGTTTATATTCTTAGGTTGTTGTCAATGTTGATGGTACCTTACAGAAACAATCCCTGTTTTTTGGAAAATTAGAAAACATAAGTTGAAAACTGGAGTTGGTTATTTGAAACAAGATTGTTTTCTTAATTAGAAAACAAAATTCAGTTTTCTTTTTTCTAAACTTTTACGGATTTTAGAAAACATTTTCTTTTTTTCTTTCAATTTTCCACTCTCGGAAAACATGGTTCTTGTTTGGTTTGTGTAATTTATGTGAGGTAATTTTTAATTATTTTAACAAAAATTAAACAAAATCTTTGTTTTCTATTTTTCTATTTTAATAAATGAATACATTTTCTTGATATTTTTCCTTTTTTTTTTCTAAATAAAGAAACAAATGATAAAATTGAAAGCAAAAAATTTGTTTGGGGCAATTACTATTGTGCCTTTAAGTTATACTGTAATCTCCTATTCAGTCCCTCAATTTTGAAACGTCTTCTATTTGGTCTTTGCTTGTACACAGTGTCAGTCCATAACAGATGTTTAACAAATAATCTTGGTATCACAGGTTCTACACAAAGCATTTATTGCAAACTTGAAGAAACAGATACTAGAATTAGATGTGAAACATCTGTTTTGGGCTGACGTTGTGTACAAATAGAGACCTAATAGGAGACTTTTCAAAATTGAGGGACTGAATAAGAGATTGCAGTATAACTCAGGGACACAATAGTAATTCCCCCAGTTTGTTTCTATAGCTAAATAAACCCTGAAAATTTCTACTTGTTTTGCATAAGGTATGCTAAAGGGACTGCATCAGCTTTAACTGCAAACTCATTTTGACTCTCGTTAACTTAATTTTTTTCTGATGGACAAAGTGCAGCACTTGTGACTTGAACTGTGATTTCAGTAAGGTATTTTTGCAATGGATTAATTAGAGAAATTTTATCAAACTTGCAGGCCAGTTAGAAAAGTTTTTATGAGACTAGAAATAGTCTTGCTACTTTTGTTACCTTCCATAGAGTTCTATATTCTCATAGCACGAGGATACGATTGGTTCTGAAGATCATTGTTCGTGAATAAAACATTTTGATTTGTTTCACAATGGATTAACACAATTGTGAAATTACAATTGATTTTTTCGTGCGACAAAAAAAAATTGATTTCATTGATGACTTCTTGATGTATAGAAAAGTTGACCTGCTTCCATGCTACTTGCTAAGATAGTGAAATTCTATTTCTCCTTGTGAATACTGCGCATGACATAATTTGTTTTTCCCACATTGTCAATTACGAAATGTCTAGTCCTTTTTGAAGTCATTCTATATAACAATATCTGTCTATCCTTCTGTTTGAGATTTTTTCACTTCTTTTTCCTTCTATTCAAATTAGGTTCTTGCAGTGTCACGGGTAATGATTTCCTGGCAACCCATTGGTATATCTATGGGAATCTACGACATGTGCCAGAGATACGATACTGTTATTCACTTTAGGATTGTTGTCATTATATTTAAACTTCTCTTTATTTGAATATTTCTTGGGACTGAACTTATTCTTAGGTATCTGAAGGAGAGGAAACAATTTGGAGCACCATTGACAGCATTCCAAATCAATCAGCAGAAACTTGTTCAGATGCTTGGGAACATACAAGCAATGATATTGGTTGGTTGGCGCCTCTGCAAATTGTATGAGAAGGGAAAAATGACCCCAGGTCAAGCCAGCTTGGGAAAGGTATTGTTCAATCTCTGCATATTATACAGTGAGACAGTAATGGTGACCGATGTTTTAAATGCTGTTATGACACGATATTGTAATGTCAGTCATGGATCACTTTGAGGGCAAGGGAAACAGCTGCTATTGGGCGGGAGTTACTCGGTGGCAATGGAATTTTAACAGATTTTCTAGTTGCGAAGGTATTCATACTTTGATCTCTTTGCGTGAGCTTCATGATATCATATACACAAACGCTAGATTGCGACAACTATTTTTATAAAGTTGGATTGCCAAGAGCTAGCAGGAAATTTTCTTTCAAAAAAGTTTGGGGTATGTTTAGTCATAGAAAATGTTTTATGTTTTCAATCCTTTTTTTTTTTTAAACAAGTGGAAAAATACTATGAAAATGTATTTATTTGTTGTTAAAATTTTTAAAAAATAAAAAACAATGGTCTAGTTTGATTTGTTGTTAAAATAGTTACCTTTTCCCTTGAATGAATTGCATCACCAAATGGAACCCCTGTTTCTAATGTTGGAAAACATATATATATATATTTTTTTAAAAGTATTTTCTGAAGTGTTAATAAATTTAGAAAACTAAAACCTTGTTTATGTTTTCTAATTTAAAAAGATAAATTTATTTTCTAAAAAACAAATTTGGTTTGATCAAGTAACTCTATTTTTATGTTTTTATAATCTAATTTTTGTGACTATCGCACCCTTAAATTCCTTACTATATGCGGCACTTACTTGACTTGTTACATCTACTAGAGTTCGGTTGGCTGTTTGCTATCCTCATATTAACCTTCCGCCATGATAATGCAGGCATTCTGTGATCTTGAACCCATCTACACATACGAAGGAACTTATGACATCAACAGCTTGGTAACCGGCAGGGAAATCACCGGACTTGCCAGTTTCAAGCCAGCCACATTGAGGCAGCAGCGAAGTCGCATGTAACACTGTAAAAATCCTTGTGGCTACTCATCTTTTTTTTTTTTCCATATAAACTTCGGTCAAACTGCTGAAACTTTCTTAATAATGCATCAGCAGTACAAGAATTCTTGTTCATATTAAAGTTATTACATCGACAACCTCATGAAATAAAATCATTTCTTGTCCCTTCCACACTCAGTTTCCACTTCTCACCAATCTGTTGTTTATGCTGTTATGTTGTTTACTTTTTCTACCAGTTCAAGCTCGCATATATTCTATCAATGCATGAACCACAGAGTTGCAGGAATGTTCATGGAAAAAAAGAGCTCAGTGTAATCTACTCTGGCACGAGCTCCTAGAATAGCGTCAAGCAGGCCATGTCAGGTACAAATTTAGGGTAAAATCTATTCTCTAGTTGAATCAACATGTCAATGTTCTGAGAGATTTTTTTCAACACTAACATGACATGTTTATATAACAACGCATAGCAACATTGGGTGCTTACTGTACTAGGGTATCACCTAACTAGACTAGGGCATTCGCAGTCAAAAAAAAAAAAGACAAGGCTAGAACATTTGTTCTTTTCTACATGACTAATACTTTTCTGTTCCCTCCCTTTTAACTTCTCTTATTTTCATTAAAAAAATTCCTCTAACTAGTAATTATAAATTACTAATGAGCTACAAATTTATTAGTGCTGAAGTCAATTTCAGCGTAAAGCTCATTAATACTAGAATTAGTTTCAGCACCGATGAGCCGTAATTTTGATTTTTGCTGGCAGTAAATAAAATGACTTACCAGAAAAAGAAGTAAGAAATTTATCACAAACATTAACTTGTTCTCTACTTTCAGCTGCCACCAACCAAAACGGACTTTCATTTATCCAATCTCGGTTCAGTCACAAATACATTATAACTGAGGCAGCCTTATACACACACACACACATGAAGCATGAAGCCTGCCTGCCTTCTAAAATATCTTAAGGCATATCATTTTGCAAACCCCATCTCCTAATTTTCAGCTAAAGCTGTGCAGCTGCTACCAAAAATGCCAGTGTCTACACTGGACTCGGTGTCTCCACCACTTTCATCATTGTGTTCGTCCTCAACATGTCAGCACTTGCCACCACTGCCTCCAATTTAGACCGGAGCTTTTCGAGCGCAGCCGCCGCCGCCTCCTTTGTTCTATTCCCATTAATATTTTCGCGCCTCCCCTGCAGCCTCACCAATTCCAGCAACGGTGGCGCCGCCGTGCTCTCTTGGATTCTTGCCAGCTCATCATTCAACATTCTCTCCTCTAATTTCGTCTCGTCTGTAAACCTCGTCATCCTCTCATTCTGCTCCAACGACATATCCTTCACCGCCTTGTGGACGATCCCAAAAGCCATTGCAGGCTTGAAACCAGCGATGCAGAGGAAAGAGCGTTCGAAGGAGGTGAACCAAGGCGGACAGAACAGGAGGAAGATGTTGCGTTGAGCGAGACGAGACTTCTCTTCATAGTATTGTTGATAATGAGGTAAGACCCGATTTTTTAGGTCCTTAATATCATCGTCGTGGGACTCGTGGCAGTATTGCATGGCTGAGACAAGCTCGTCAAGGTAATGCTCTTGCCTCACTAACCAACCTTCCAAAAACTCTCCAAACGACACCGCACTGACGCCATATGCGGCGAAAGCCTTAGTAGATCCTTTAGTCATGGAAACCAAGTAGAGAAAAAAGAGGGTAATTATGTTTAATTGTCGTTATGACTTGTCAGGCAGGATACAAGTCGGATGGGATTGTGAGAAAATAGCGAGGTGCCTTTCAAATCCAAACCACTAACCTCACCCAAAACATTCTCAGGCATAGTATTTAAACCGCTAACATTCAGACATGGCAAGTTCGGCCACTAGAGGGTTCGAGAGAAGAGGACAATTGTCATTGGGTGCTTAATAATAGGGAAATATATAGGATCTGATTGTAAAGTAGGAGACCAAGAATATCTTTGATGGAAAGATTTGGAGTTTGGTGCTTGGCCATAAATATATTGTTTTTGTTTTTGACGTAATAGGGAAGTTAGCGAGAAGAATTCTTCAAGAGTAAGTTTTGGGTTTCTAGGAAGAGTAGATAAGGAGCAATCTTGAAACGGAGGAGGAAGAGATAAGGTGTGGGAGTGAGTCTTCTTTCTTGAAGAAGAGAGAACTTTTATTTGTGGCTTGTGTGTGTGTGTGTGTGTGTGTGTTAGAATCATTAAATATCGACATTTGGCACCAGAGAATATTTCAAATGGTTGTGTTTAAACTTGGTTATAAATCCGAATTTCGCCAATCCCCTGGTCTTAAAACGTCCCCCCACACTCCGAGAGAAAAATAACAAGCCGCTGGTCGAGAGAGAGAGAGAGAGAGAGAGAGAGGTCTGGTCTCCATTCGGTGACGTTTTTGTTGTTGATGGGTTCATCGCTTGCGTTCATGTCTTCATCTAGTTCTATATTTGGAACCTTTTACCCCCTCTTTCCTATATTAAGGTGTCCAAGTTTACACGTATTGAAGCTGCTGCCTGGATGCATGATATGAAGCCACTTGGGTTGGCCATGGAGCTCCCAACTGTCATTTGTCACTTTCGGAGGCGGTATACCGACTTGAGTTTTGTTTGAGGTGGACACAGGAAGGGAGAGATGGGTTCGATTCCAGTTGATTGGTCCGGGACTCGGTGGCTGCAGTATAGTAGCTGGTTTCTGTGGGGTCGCCGTCAGACGCATGTGGCGACTCGGTCAAAGCGGCGGAGATTCCCTAGGTGGCTAAGTTAGCGAATATTTTACGGCGACAAGTCGTATCTTCTTGCATAGTAAAACATAGATAGCACCACGACATTTGTGAACCTTGAAAGAATTTTTTGGTCGCGCCACCAACCACACCCTTGTCATCGTTCCCGTAATGGGAATGCCGATTTCGTAAGTGGAATGAGTGCTGAAGAGCTCAGAGAAACGGCGGTTGATACGGCGTTACGGCAGGCCAATTGGACCAATCGGAAGTTGCAACCGGTGTTTCAATGTACTTGGCTAACCTGTCTACTTGACTACAAACAATGGCAACTTCGGCAGTGCAATAACATTCACTAAATAGTAAAAGTCACATACATCCGCAGCATAGTAATGGTACAAATTTCATCCATACAACAATACTCTAATTAGCAAATAAACCATGATCTTTAAAGCAGCTAAAACATCAGCCACTTAGTTGCTATTATTATAGTCCTAACATGGAAGAACAAAACCTGCATTCAAAAACCAATAGAATTGTGAAATTGAAGTTGTTGCTTCTGGAATATTAAAACAGCTTAGAGACACCAGAGGAACCTAAAACTGCTAGGGTTTCTTCGTCTCCTCGATTTGGCGCCTACGCCTTCCATTCATGGGTCGTCGATCGAAGAAGACTTCAAAGTCCCCTCCCTCTCTTGTTGATACTGTTGCTTCTACTGGTGATTCTTCTCCTTCTCTGGTTAAGGCGACTTCTCAACCTCTCCTTGGGAAGAGTTTCCCCCTTACCCTGTTCTATTTCTTCGCCAGATCCGGTGGCTGACAAGCTTGCGAATGCTGTGACTCTGCCTGAGATCTCATCTATTTCTCCCGATCTTGTCCCTCCGATGTCTGACAAGATAGTTAATGTTGTGGCTCCGACTGAGATCTCCTCTGTTCCTTCCGATCTTATGCCTCCTGTTGTGCCTGGCTCTACTCTTAATAGGAAATGGAATGACTTGTTTGCTTCAAACCGGGACCGGTATGAAGAAGGTATTCTCCAATATATTCCTCCTTCTCTCAGTAACGGATCTAGGGTTGCTCATTTTAATAAATCTGAATTATTCCCGGAGACAGCAAAGTGGACCAATGCGGTTGTTGGTAGTGTGTATGGTATGATTCCTAGTTTTACTCTGATGCATAATTGTGCTTGGTATAAATGGAAATCTATTGGTTTGGTTTTGTCCACTTGATTGCTCCAAATGTTTTTTTTTTCAACTTCAAAGATAAGGAATCTCAGTTGAGAGTGCTTAATGGAGGGCCTTATTCTGTTTACGTGCGTCCGTTACTTTTGCAAGGTTAGAAGCCTCTTATGAATTTTGAGCTTTGTAAGGTTGCAAAGGTTCCAGGGTGGGTTAGATGCCTTTTACTTCCCCTCAAGTTTTGGTTTGTGGAGCTACTTAGCAAGATCGGTAGCCTGTTAGGGACTCCACTATTTGCTGA
>CAODLS010820002.1:0-12549 GCA_948243855.1 Flueggea neowawraea | reverse complement strand
TGAGACATTCTTTGCTATTCAGTGAGTACTCTCGTTCGGGCTGTACTTTTGTATTTTGTAGTTATAGTTCCATACTAGATTTCTGTAGAGATACTGGACTATATTTTTGTATTTTGAATTTTGAATATATTATGACGGTTTCATATTTATTTCGATAGTATTATATTCATACTATTTTTCGTATATCGTATTTTATTAAATAAATGTTTCGATAAATGAATGTTTAGGTAGAATATCTGCATCTCTAAAGCTTGTGCGAGATGAGCTGGACTTCCATAGACAGTTCACCTTATACGCCGATCACCGGCCTGACTCGGTTTATGACAATTATAATCGAGGATCCTATTTTCAGCAAACAACATTTGGAAAGGTCTGATGAAACCAATACCAATGCCCCTCTTTACTGTCTTCAAAAAGCGTCGGTATTAGTATACATTTAGACTAATGATCCCCACCTATCTGTACTTGCGCATCTGACTTTGACTCAAGATGACCATGTTTTTTAAAGCTTAAGAATCCACTTTGATCGTCTAACCACAACATTATGATTGCATAGCCCTTAATAAGTTACTTAGCTAATTGGGACCTGTTCACCTAATGCTATGAGCTACTATCGCACTGTCCTCTAAACCTGAGGAGATTATTAGGAGAAGTAGACCTGGATCTGGATTGGGCACGGCTCCACTTATGAGGACTACAATTTTTTCATGATTTTGGAACACTCCCGTCCAATTCTGGGTTGCTTCAAAATATCAATATATTTTAGTCCACCCATTTAGTTTTTAGTCTCTCTAACTAGTTATTTTCATTTTGGTCCGATTTTGGGTTAGGCTGGTCCCAATCCAATCTTTTTTTTTTTCATAAAATGGATATTTATAATTTTACTTTCTTTTGTTGGTTTTTAAGCCTAAACGATTTTAAGTATTTTTAGAAGTATGTTAGACTAAGATGAACTTCATGTCCACTGTCTTTTTTCTATGCAATATGTTATTTTAGTAATCACATCTATAAACAAAACAATATACTATTGTGTGATGTATGGCTTTATAATCAACCAACACCAAACCACACTCTCATTAATTCTATATTCATAGATAGTTACAACATAAAAACCAACTCAAAAAACTCATAAAAAAGCTCAGCTTCCACTAATTGTTGGTTAAACCAACGTTTAGTTCCACCCTCCCACTCCTAAAGCTAAATGTCAACCCTAAAGCAATTTATATTACATGACTATTACCCTAAAATAAACTATAAAAACCTCCCACATGTGGTACTTATGTGGTACTTACTCCGCCTCTACCAACTCCTCCATCGGCGCTACCAGTGCCGACATTGTCTTTTAGTTTTGCAGCAACCTCTTTAGTCTCGACATTCTCCTTTAGTTTTGTGGTACCATAGGTCTCATCCTCCTCACAAGTAACTTCAAATAAATAAAACATTTTCTTCCTTGTTATTTAATATCTTTGATATACACTTAGCGGTTTCAAGAAGCTTCATGTTTATGCTGATTAGAAAGCTTTAGTTCTCATGAAAAAAGCTTCAACAGTTGTCACTAGTAACGACACCTTGTTCAGCATAGATGTGACATTTTTGCCTTTTTTTGTGTTTTAAATCATCTTTTACCCTTTTAGGTATTAATATTAATATACCTCATGTATATTGGCTCTGCTGCTCTGCATAAATTTCTTATAACTATTAAACCATATGTATCTCTCATCAGAAAAAAAAAATGTATCGAGTGTAAGAAGGAAATGGACGACCATGAATCTGTAATTATAATTTTATATAATTTTTTTTTATTATTAAATATATTTTATGTATTTCAATTGTCTTACTTATAATTTCTTACCTTTTATTATTAAATTATGTGCAAAAAAATCCTTCTTCTTCTTAAAAATCTAGAAAGTCCAAAGTATGGATATCAAGCCACAATTCTCAAGAAGAGTTTGCAAAAGGATATTTATCTAATATTGAACGTATATTAGGAAAGGTATTTCCTCTGTTTTTCCATCAAAGATGGATGAGATAAGATGCCGAAAAAATAACTATTTTGTTTTATGTAGCAAAATTGAAGTTGTTATTTTTTGTGTTTTAGTCTGCGTAGGGAAATTTACTGTAGGAGGATGGGCATGATACCGACATCCTCTTTGCCAAGTTAAGAAATTTGGACTTTTAACAATTCGGTTCAAAACAGATGTGATTGCTTTCATTTTATATTGTTAATTAGCAATATTTCTTTCTTGAGTAGATCAATTTTATAACACATGCAACTCGATTCGAGGTTGATAAGCAATTCTAAGAGTTAGAGGGTGGAACCAAATGTTGGTTTGACAAACAATTGGTCGGGGTTGACTTTTTCCATTAGTTTTTAAGTCTAGGTTCAGCAATTGCACTACCTACTTCTATCATTGGACCAGTATAAATTTCCTACCATTAATATTATAAAATAATAAATAAAATAAAATAAAATTGTTAAACATTAAGCATAAATAACTTATATTTGTCACTCTACAATATGATAAAATTATTAAATAAATGGTGGGAGCAATAACCTTTAAAAATTATATTTTTGTCTGTTTGGTTAAGGTTTTAGTATCTCTAACTAGTTATTTTTATTTCAGACCGATTTTGAGTCAGACTGTATCTAGTCTGATCTTTTTTTTTTTCATAAAAGTGCATACTCATATTTTTTTTTTCTTTCTTTGATTGTTTCCGGGACATAAATTATATAACTATTTTTTTAGCAGTGTGTTAGACAAAAATAACATTTTATTTATTGTCTTTTTTTATATAGTTTGTCATTTTGATTAATCACAACTAAATTGGTACTGACAATTATAAATCATATTCAATACTAATAACTATATAGTAATTCAAATCAACTTGGGATAAATATATTCCCAAAACACTCATTTCTATCTCCCTGAGCTTGTAAACATAATTAATTTCCAATCTCGCCGATCACCATATTGTCTGACATAAGAATTTCTTATCAACCAATACTGAATCCCATTCTCATCAATTTCATATGCATAAATAGTTACAAAATGAAATCCAAAACTATCTTTACAATGTTGGAAATGAAGTTGACAAGAGGATTGCTTTTGCCAACATCAAAATCACCACAAAAAATATCTTTAAGCACAAATCATAACACCATCCTTGTCCCCAAATGATTGAAAAATATTATTTAAAATGGTGGGTTGATATTGCAAAAATTATATAACTTTGGCCTAGAAGTGCAAGAAATATGAGTGCTTAAATTATAGAAGGTTTGCCACGTAAAAATACGAGCAATTGATATCGCATTATCCTTTAATTAAACCAATGTTTTTTATTGGATCATGAGTGATCAACATTGAGATCCTTCTAAGTTTTAAAGATGAACAAAATATGAAAACAGTCAAGATAGCCATGTTACGTACGTAAGATTTGGAGTTAACCACGTAAGAAGGCTTGGAGTTGCAAAAGAATTCACTAGAATGCCATTACGTATGCAAGCATCAAAGGATACATACGTAAGGCACATATTATGTACGGACTGTATATGTTACTTAAGTAAGATTGCACAAGATTGGAACAAAAGCTACTAGATCGTTCTGGACCAAAGTTTACACATGCAAAGGATGTGTTACATACGTAAGAGGCTTGTTATGTACGTAAGAGAATCAAGAGAAAATAAAAGATCTTCTAACTTTGAAGAAGATATTGAAATGATTAGATGCAACGGTCGAATTCAGAGCATTACGTGCACAACAGATTGTGTTACGTACATATTGGAGGCATAACGTACGCAAAGCTCAATGTTTACGTGCACAAGACACTTCTAGACAACATAAACAAGAATGATTGCACTCCAACGACTAGTAAATTGACTCCAATGGTCTTTTGGTTTAGAAATGCCATAAATGAAAAATCGGTCCCAATATACAATGACAATCCAAGAGGAGGTGAATTGGATTTTTAGCAGGTTAAAAACTTTGTTAAAATTATTTTGCAAACTAAAACAAATAACAAAGTTCTTTTAAACTAAAATCAAAGTTAAATGTGGAAGCAACTTAAAACCAAAGATCTAATCCACACACAATAATATAAATCAAATGCAAAGTAAAGAGAGAAAGGAAGAGAGATTTCAAAGCCCAAGATTTATAGTGGTTCGGTTCTCCTTGACCTACATCCACTCCTCTAGATTCAATAGAGAATTTCAATCCACTATCTCCTCACTTGCAGGTAGAGGAAAACCATTTACACCACTTGTTTTTGCGGGCTCAACAAGAAAATCGTTACACCTTGTTTTAAGGACAAAACAAGAAAACCAAACTACTAGTTTCTACGAGCTCAACTAGCAAATCGTTTCAACTTGTTTTAAGGACAAAACAAGCAAATCAAACCACTAGTTTTTGCGGGTTGAACTAGCAAATTGAACCACTAGTTTTCTAAGGCTCACTAGTAACCACTCTTATTTTTCTAAGGCACAACAAGGAAACCTATCTACCCCAAGCAAACAACCTTGATTGTTATAGATTAAACCCTAAGGTATAACAGATTAAAGCTCACACCAACCCAACAATAAGATTGCAAGTAAATAGTTCAAATGGGTTAAAAAGGTAGAGAGGAGAGATAAAGTGAATAACAATTCTTAGCAATGGTATCTCTCTCTTTTGTTTTGTCCTAGGACGTCTATTTATAGTCACTCTTAGAAATATAGCCGTTGGAGCCTCGAAGTAGCCGTTGATAGAGAATAGAAAATTCTATTTTAATTGATGTCACTGTCATTAACGTGCGTTGTTCCCTATTAACGCGTGTTCTTTAATTATGCATAAGATATCAACGTGTGTTGTTGGTAATCAGCGTGTGTTGTTGAAGTTGTATTGCTTTTGGATGAAAAACTCGTTTCAATAACTTGCCTTGAAGAACATCAACATGCCTTGATCACTTTCTTCAACGTGCCTTAATGAGCATTTGTGCGCCTTATCGATCTCAAAGTTCTCTCTTTGATTCTGACGCATTCTTGTGTGAAGGAATATTCAAATTTTAAATTTTGAAGGAGCGTATAACAGATCTATCAGTTTCTGAGTAGATCCTCCACAATGCACATTATTTACCACCAACTTTCATTGTTGAGTTATCTTCAAAGGTCACGCATTTAATTAATGGCTGGCATTTTTAATACTATCAACGTTCCTTCAACTTGGTATTTCAAACAAGTTCTTAACACTTCTTTGACAACGTGCATTCTTAAACATTAGCATGTCTTAATGAATTAGAGTAATATTCCAGTAGCCTTCAGTTTTCATCTACGTGTATTGTTCCTTCTTCTAGGTGCGTAGTTGAACTTTTTATTTTCAATAGCGTGCACTCTTAAATCCTTAGCGCACCTAGTTGCTTCCTTTGGATAATTCAATCTAGCATATCTGCGCGTTCTCCCATGATCAATGTGCCTTAGTGTTGTCCATAAAAATTCCAGAGCATCAAAGTATTTTCTAAGCTGCATTGTTGCTTCATTAGTGTGCGTTGTTGACATATAAGGCGCGTTGATAGTCCATTAGCGTGTTTTGTTTCCATTTTGACATTCCTTAACACGCTTTAATGATTATTAAGGTGCCTTATTGATGAATATCAGCAAATCTACAACTTTACACATTTTTCATGGATGTTTTGCATTCATCATCATCAAAATTGTACTCAACAATAAATACATCAAGAAAAGGTAAATAAATGTTTTAAGAACTCATTCAATCATAGTGCCAAAACTCCTATCATTTGCATCAATCAACAATGCCAAAGATCAAGTTAGAGAAAAAATCAAGATCACCAAGCATATACAATCACCTATAGCATAGTGCTATCTTTATATTCTTTTTGTATACATTTTGGGTGTAGGACAAACTTGTTGTTAGCCTAACAAACAACATTGTAAGGGTTTTAGAGGTGTGAGCCGAGAGTGAAATCTACCTTGTTTAGGCATTAGAGGTGTGTGTAAGACCCTTATATCCTATGACGTATAGCGTAACAATTTAAAACAATAGAAAATAAACAAGTAGCATATCATATATATATATATATATATGGACATATCGAACATCATACATAAAGTCATATAAACAAAAATATTTAATATATACATATATAAATTCACTGTACTACAAAACTCTATACGTGTAAAGCTAGCGAAATGCAAATGAGGAGAAGGAGGGAGCACGTGGCATCAGCCGACCGAATTATGATGCACTGATGTCTATCATCTAGAAACTATCCACAACAAAAATATATCTTCACCTGTGACCTGGAAAAATATTTGCACTTTAGATGAGTCGTAACTCAATGAGTATAAATCATCATAGATTAAATCCAGGTAAGCACAAATATTAATTATATAATTAGATAACTGCAATATATAAACATGTGCATATGACTATGTATTCCATTTTATTTGTTGTGACCAAGCAAGCCAAGTACCGCCCTGAGGTTCATGTATATTTGTGTAGTTGTCTAGCCAGCACCATATGAATTTGACCTGTAGGTCCAGTATGAATTTGATCTATAGGCCCAGTATAAATTTGAGCTGTAGGTCCAATATAAAGTTGACTCGTAGGTCCAGTATAAAACGCGAATACAAGAGCCATATCATCACAACTCCTTTATTAAGTCCAATGTGTATGCGACAACATCTAATCATATAACCATTATACATGTAATGCATTCCAATCTGTATACACAATCAATATTCTCTATATATCCATATGCATATAAATCATTCCAATCTGTGTAATCAATCAACAGTCTCAAGATATCCATATAACACATATTTGAACTTAGTCTCAAGTTTATACTTAACTGCTCAGGACAGATAATCCGAGCTATGAACCTGATCCTACATCCTCTCTACTGCTCTAAGTCCTATACTATATAATCATATTAGTTCTAATGCATATTTCTTTATGCAATGCATGTTTATGTTATGCTTTGAACAAATGAGATCTTATTAATAACCTATTGTGAATGCACTTGTTCATTTGATTTGAAAGGAAAACAATCCAATTATATTGAAAGAGATATTGTGCTTAAGGTAGCTAAAGTTCTGTTTTATATCATTCTGGCCTGTCCCATTGTTTTTCACTTTTGAAAAACTAAACATACTCATTTTGCTATGAAATTTTATACACATATACTAGACATATATTAGTGTATTCGTACAAAATTTCAGTCCTTAAATCTGTATAAAACAGTCTGGACAATTTTACAAAGTTACAGCTTCGCAGCAGAATTATTTCAAGTAAGCAGCCTAAATAGTATATTGAACCTAAGTCTCGTTATTCAAGTCCAATTATAACCAAAATTTCCAGAAATATTCTAGAAACATATAAAAAACAACTTTTATGTTTTTAACAATAAGAAATTATGTTTTAAGGCTATAGAAATCGGAGTTCAAAACTTGACAATAGTACTGAAAAATAAAACATTCCCAGAACAACATTTACTTCAACGATCGTATCTTATACCAAAATATTCCAATAACCCTGAAATTTCACATACTCGTATAAGAGACATTTACTATCAAAGGTCATGTTTTGAGTTTTGTCTAAATCAGTTTCGAAGGGCATGAACAGAACCATGCAATTTTGAACAGAAATCATGACCCCTAACAGACCCATCAACCAAATAATGAAAATTAATGATTAATTCATGTTTTACTGCAGTCTTTTGAAATATAGAACCTAAACACATTCTTATGTGATTCATTTGCAGAGAGGAAGAAAGAAATTCACTTACCTTGATCTATAAGATGCAAAGTATACATGAATCATTGTTCTAGACGCAATTTTGACAATTTCCTAGCTTCCTTATGGATTTTCCTCCTCCAATCTGTTCTTCCTTTCCTCTCACAATTGTTGCCCTTTATTTTGACCTCTCTTATGGATGAGAACGAAAATGGCCAAATTTGTAGCCATTTATGTAGTATTTTTCATATTATAATCAAGCTTGAGGTGGCACATACTTATGAGGTTTAATAGGAATAATTCTTCACTTCTTTTTTTTTTTCATTTGATCCTTATTCCATTTTTTTCTTTCACATTTCTGTCTATTGATCTCTAAAATATTGAATATAAACTATTGATCCTTATCTAAAAAAAAATGATGGAATTGCTAACGACCATTTTTGCCCTTTTTTGCATCTATTCTACTTTTAGTATTTATCTTTTCTACCAATCCACCATTTAGCATTCTATAAACTATCTAAGGAATTTTAATCTAATTTCAACAAATAGAAATAAATGGCATCTTGTTAGATTCTTTTTCTTGTATCTAAATATTTTATGCAATATCTGATGATGCTGATGTAATACATATGAATGTATGTGTTTATATGAATATGCTTTTTATCATGTATGCTTTTTAATATGCATTGTGAGTTGGGTTGTGACAGTGTGATGTGAAATCAACCATGTAAGCTAGGCTTTAGAGGTGTAAACTGGGAATCAATCTTGTTGTATCAGCCTTATTAGGTTGAGCTAGAATCAATTATCGAATATAGTTGATTGTGAAAATCTTAAATAAGGAACCTAGGTAGTAGACGTATACATGATTTGGCCGAACCAGTATAAATCGCTAGTGTTGTTTCTTTGTTTCTTTACTTGCTTCCGCCTCCGCACCTACTCCAACATTTTTATTGCTTTATGCAAATCAAAAGCTCTATTAGATTTTGATCTTCCATTATATTTTAATATTTTGATCATCGAACAATATAATTTTTATGGAAGAGTTCATTATAACAATCTAACTGTAATATCTCGCCAGTTCAGAATGGATTCCTGTAGCCTTCCATTCGATTTCGATTCGGTTCTTGAGAGTTTTTGATAATGATTTGATGATTTGATGTTTAATGATGGGTAACATATGTAATTTTGAGGGTTTAGGTGTTATGGAACCTCGAGGATGGTCCGAGACAAGTTTGGAAGCGTGAAATGTCGAGTATGTGGGCTGAGGTGCTTGCAGTGTACGTTAGAATCAAACATCACGTACGTTATCTAGGTTTTGATGATCAACGTACGTTGATAGTGCAAGTCAAATGTTGTCTCAGTGTAAAACGTACGTTGGCTCCAAAATAACGTACGTTGTGCCTTTGTTTTCAGATCCGACGCCATTGGACTTGATAACGTGCGTTATGGGTTGAAGATGTACATTGTCGGCATGTGTTATGTACATTAAGCTTGGGAATGATTTACGTTGTCTTGTAAATCACTGAAACGGTGCGTTTTGATATGTGGTCGTTTTAAACCATCAAAACCCGAATTTCTTCATCTGCATCCTCCATTTTTCACTCTCTCTCACTCTCATATCGATCATCTCTCTCTTCCACATTGCTTCCCTAATGTTCCTAAGCATTTCTAGAGGTAAGATTTCAGTTTCAATCACTTCTTTTCATCCATTTTATGCATTTAATCTCAGAATCTCATTTAGGCCGAATTTGAATGGGTATGCATTTTTGGATGATTTCTGATGAAATGATGTTAGAGGATGCTAGAATAGGTTAGAGGGCACTTGAATGAATATGAATCAAGTTTTTGAATCAAAAGATTTGATGAGTTTTTGAAGTGGATTAGGGTTTGGATGGATTTTGCTCAAAATTTGGAAAATTTGAGTTGTTTTGGAGAATCCAATTGTACATTCTATTCCTAAGGTCGAGATTGATCAATGCGGGTGTTTAGATTCGATTTTTATCTGTCAAATCGAGTTTTTGGTATTTTTGAGAATAAATTTTTGTCCATGATTCAATTTTATAAATTTCTGGAAAGTTTAGTTTAGATTTGTAATTTCTGAAGATTGAACCGGAAACCTAAGCTCTAAATTTATAATTTTGGAAAACTTGAGGTCAGATTTGTAATTTTGAGGAATTGAGTCTAAATTCATAACTTTTGAGATTTGGAGGACTCTTTTGGGAATTTTGACTACTTGGAGGACTCCTTTGCAATTGCTAAAAACTTTGAGGACTATTTCATAATTTACGTCGATTTGGGACTAGTTGGTAATTTTACAAAAGTTTGGAAACCAAAGTGTAATTTTACACTAATGTGTAATATTTGATTTATTATGTTAGCCTTTGGTCGGAAAAGTATTTTTGGGCTCTGTTCAAGCGTTTGAGTCTGCATATGCATTTCACGTATTTTGGTATAACCACAGTACCATATTTTTATTTGCTTCTGATATGTTTTTTCCAATTTTGCTTGGTTTCCGAGGAGACCAGTCATTCACCGATAGACCGTAATAAGGATTATTTGCTGGGCGTCCAGGTGAGTGGATAACAGCTTCAAACACATAGATTGTGTTTCGAAATCCTATTTGCTTTTGTTTTTGCTGTGTTGACTATATTTCTGAAATTGGATCAATTAATAATTGGCTTAACTGATAAACTGATTATGTGGTCTTTAATAATCAGAATATTGGTTTTTGAAATCTGATATATATTATATATATCTCCCTCTGGTTTGGATATTCTCTTTTTTGTTTTTGAAGCAAATTTGTTTTGCTCTGAACTTGGTTTTGTTTTGCTCTTAACTTGGTTTTGTTTCTGAAATCTAATATATATCGACTTATATAAATATTTTTGGAAATATTTATACTCTCTAAAATTTGACATTGCTCTGCACATCTGATGATTTATGATATGATTCTAACTTTGAAAATATATTTATCTTTGTTTTTTATCTTCTGATTTGCATGCCTTTGTTTTTGTGTGTAATATCTCGTCCAATTCTGACTTATCTTCTGTAGCATTCCGACCAGTCCCGACTTTTTATGATCCTAATATTTGATGTTTGAGGTATTGATCTTGTGTTTGAGGATGTTAATCATGTAAAGTTTGATGTTGTTAAGCCTCAGGAATGGTTTAGTGTGTGTCCGAAAGTAAAGGAAATCAAGTGGAGCATTTTGGCAAGCCTTACATACATTAAGAATAAGACTAATGTACGTAAGTTGCACTTGTGCTAACGTACGTGAGGTAAGAAAGTCACGTACGTGAGATGGAGCTTGGTTTGATTCACGTACGTGTGGTCGTGTTCTCTTTTGAATCTAAAGCTTATGGACACAATTTTTGACCCTGTTGACATATGTGAGATTGTTCCTCACGTACGTTAACCTTTGATTCATGTACGTGAGCATCAATTTTCTATATATGTTAGTATTGTATACTTATGGGTGTATGTATTGTATACTTATTTAGTATTTAAACATGATCTATTATTTATCAAACATTTTATTATTATTGATAGAACTTATGTTTTAATTAAATTTGAATTTCTATTCACTGACCTTGAAAATGGTTTTAGTATTGTTTTCAATAAATTAGTTTTGGTTTGTTCTTTGAGGCTTGTGCGAGACGGGCTGTGCTCGCATAGACAGTTCACCTCGTATGCCGGTCATGGTTTGGGAACGAGTCGTGACATTTTGATTCTGCTATGGGGCACCTATGCTACGGGGTAGAAGTAGCCTTTGGTATACCAATACGTTGAGAAATCCCAGCTACCAGAGATGTCAGTAGCCATGTGTTCTGATCTCACACATGATTTGTTTTTTATTAGTGGTGGAGACCACATTTATTATTTAGTTGGGTTGTGGTAGAGACCACACCTATGATACTTATATCTTTGTTTTTGGTCCCATATCGCTGGTACAATAACTTTGTTTTTGAATTATGACTATTAGCAAAATATTTTTCGTACATGCTATTTGCTTTGATTGCAAACGATTTTGAAATGTTTTTGGAAAGTTATTATATATATATATACTCTGTTAGACCTGTGTGTGCTATTTTTGAACTATTTTCAAAATAGTCTTTGTGAGGCACGTATGAAGCATTCTAGAGTGTTATCCCTAACTGGATTCTTACCCCTTTATTTTCTCTGTTTATTTTCCATATCATCTTGCAAGTAATTCTTTGTTCTCGGCGACTCTATGACATCCAGATACTTAGTGAGGGGTTCCATCAGATAGTGGGCGCCCTTTTTGTAATGCCTCACTCTATTTTGGTTGAACTCAAACACCTATACATTGCATGTACATAGAATTTAGATGCAAAGATAATTAGTTATGTAATTTGTGAAAATAATTATTAAGTACATTTGCATAGCCGCGATAAACGTCTGTTAAAAAAAATTATAGTATCAAATTTACGATTAGATGTCCTTTTGACATTTTTGGTTCATTAGTGTTGACCTGTTAAAAAAAATTATAGTATCAAATTTACGATTAGATGTCCTTTTGACATTTTTGGTTCATTAGTGTTGACCCCTATTCAACGGAATTTTCTGGATCCTCATTTATTTTGGATGGAATTCTCTTTTCTTATGTTTTATTCTTAAATTGAAAATACAAGATACAATTGAAGAGTAACTTGTATATTTTTTAACTTCTCTTTTCTAGAAAATAGCTCTATAGAATATGTCTCCTCTTGTTCTTTCATTTCCTTTTCTGAGTTAGTTTGAAGGATAATAATTTGTTTTTCTGTAATTGATTCTTCATTTTGATTTTTAAATATTGATTTGATAA
>CAODLS010819995.1:0-10081 GCA_948243855.1 Flueggea neowawraea | reverse complement strand
AGGTAACTTGAACCTACTATTATATACTATTTATTTGTTAAACCGGTACTAGATTTCTTCAAAAATAATAATAGTTTTTTGGCCAAATGAGTATTAAGTTGAATTTTCAATTGTATTTTTGTTATTTACATAGGTTCATTTGGATGTTATACAAGTTCAATTAGTTAAATCACAACAAATCTATATAATGTGTTATACAAACTTTATTTTATATTCATCTGTTTGATATTTATGTTATGTGTACTAACTAAAATGTGGAAGCACTCTTGAGCCAAAAAAAATTGAGTTACTATTAGCTAGGACTAAAATATTTTCTTTGCATAATTGCTTTTGAAACGTGGTTGGAAGGGTGCTAGTTTTTATAAGAACATATTGTTTTTATAAATTTGTAATTTCTTTGAAACAAACACCCCACATATCTAATCTTAATAGACATGCATAAGCATTTCCATGCGACCAAACAATTCCATTTCAAAAGGTATTGACTGATATAATCGTAATGCAATTTTAACTTCAACCTTTCTCTTATATTGGAAATAGTTTCATGTATTTAAAGCAAGTAATTGGATACATAAGAAGGCCATACCTATGTGCAGGAGAACAAATGTGATTTGGATCCAAACCACCATTCTATTTGGGTTTAAGTGAGAGGAGATTACATTTTATGACATTTCAAAAACTTCAGTTTTTCAAACTAACCAACAATCTCATTATTTTTTAAAACATCAAATTTTTCAAACTAATCTGCTTATACCAGACTATTTCATTACACTCTATTTGGAAGGGGGTCGAAATTGATTGGAAGCATTAGTATTGGATTGGATTGGACTGCAATAGAATGAAATATTTTATAAAACCTTTAGCTTATTTGGGATAAATAGATCATAAATCAAAGGTTAATAAACCATTGTGTTTGTTTAGAATATAAGGGTTATAATGGATTGGATAATTATATTCCAAATCTGTCCCTATGATATTAGATATTATTGAATACTTTTATTTACTTTTTCATTGTTTTAATTTCCTACCATACTATGAATTAATAATGAATTATGATATAAAATCCTCTAGATAATTTAGAAGAAAAGGAAAAAAATAAAAAATTACTATCTTATATTAAAAAGTATGATGTTTAAAATTATCAAATTGAATTATGAATAAAAAATATTTCAATATGTTTGATTCTATCAAAGAAAGAATTCAAGCATTATTAGTCCAAGCACCTAGAATAATAAAAACATTGAGTCCATACATAAAATAAATAAAAATAATAATACTTGAGTGTATTGTTTATGTAGAAGCATAATTCAACATTTTCATCAATATGTTGCTCATGTTATCTTACTTGAAAGTGCAATTTTGTTGACGCAAGAGTGAAAGAGAAAAAAGAAGCCTTTAACGTGATTAATCAGATTTTTTTAGCAGATATAGAACTTAATACATTATAACACTAGGGTTTAGTGTAAAATAGAGTTGAGGGTAAAATAGGTATTAAAATAATATGCTAGGATATAATTGACCTCGCAAAAAAAATTGTCTCTCCCCCTTAAAACCCACGACAACACCCCAATTTGGAGTGTTACTAACTTGATCAAAATTAAAACAAATCCTAGCCCTTCTAAGCCTTTCAAAACAGTTCCACTAAACCCTTCCAATCCTCTCACACAAATGTCAAAATTTGTAAATCTCTCATAACCTTCCCATTCCAATCAAAAACCCTTCCCAGATAGTGTTATAAGTTTATTACAGATCCCTTCCTCTCCTTCTTTTCATTTTCCTGTCCCTTTCTCTCCTAGTACTCTTTCTCTCTCCCCCATTCTCTCCCCCTCTCTTTATCTTCTCTCTCTTTCTTTCTTCTTTTACCACCTCCTCCTCATTCTTCTCTTCCTCCCTCCATTGTCACTGATCTACACTGTCCTTTTCTCCATCCTACACTCCTTCCTTCCATTGTTCTTCTCTGCATCATATCTCTTTTATTGCTTTGTTGGACTTTCTCTCTCTATCTTTTTGTGGCTTCGTCGTAGTAGTTAGTAGTGACAGTCTTGATGGGTTTGTTGATTCAAGATAGTTTCAGAGTTGACAGATCCAGTGAACGGAGATCACGAACGCGAACAACCTGTGGTAGCGTTCATGGCTAGTGTTTCAAAACCCTAGTTGAATGGCCTTTGCATATATTAGTGCAAAATTATGTTAACAGTTCTTATAATTTTAGAAAATTATATGCTAGCCCATGAATTTCCAACCAGCTCTGGAACCATGTTTACATTTTAGTTATGCGCTAATGGTACATCATTTTCACACTCTTTTAATTTAATTCTGATTTGTAAAACTAAAGTTTTACTAAGTTAATTTTTAGAAATCAAGTTTCTCAAACTAAAGAATTAATTCTAGTTTTTTAAAAACATTATTAACATGTTGCATAAGAATGTACATGTTTTGAACACTAAACTTGTGTACACCTTTAAAAATTGAATTGGAAAAAACAAAGTGAAAATACTTTGTACATGCTTGTACACCTTTTGTACAATTTTATTCACCATTCGTTCTCCTGAATCAGTTTAGAAATAAATTGATCTACTAAATCAGTTTAAAACATAATTTTCACCATTTCTGCACCTATTGTACTATGTCCACACTTCTTTAGAAAAAGCTGAGTTAAAGCCACTCCAAAAGAAATGACCAAATTGCAACCAAAACAATTCGTCGCAAAACCGGGAATTTCATTGCAAAAAAATTATGCAACCAAAATTTCGTCCCAAAAATAATTTTGCGACAAAGTTCGTCGCAACAATTGCGATCCGTCAACATTTTGTTGCAAAAGTTTGAGATTAGTCAACCATTAATTTTGCGATGAATTGGAAGCAACAATTTGCGATGAATTGATCACAAAGTGTTGCCACGAAGTTGTCGCAATAGTTTGCATCCTATTCGTCGCAACATTTTGGGACAAATTCGTCACAACACTTAGTGACAATTTCGTCACTGAAATTTTGTATTTATTTTTAATTTAATATTAATTATATATTATTTAAAATTATTAATTGATTAATAAAATACCAAAAATAAATTAAATATTTTCAATTTTAAATAATCATAAAATATATATTTAATATATATAATTTAAATATCAAATTTATAAAAAATACTAAATATCTACTATCTCCAAAATATAATATGTCCAAATTATAATAAGGTCATGAACCTATTTAACATGTGTCCTCATCAGGCACTGATGAGTTAGGTGCATGTGATTTGAAAGTAGAAGTGATGCTCGACGTGAAGCCCAATTGTATCATGAAAGCCTCCATCTACCTCTAAAAAGCCTCATTATCTAGACGCATCTATGTCATCTTCTCCACTTGATCTAAACACATATGCGCCATTTGATTCAACGAAAAGCCTTCATCTGCTTCCAAAAAGCCTCATTATTTGGACGCATCTGTGCCATCTTCTCCACTTGATCTAAACACATATGCATCAGAGGCAAACTATATGGCGTCAATATCACTGGCCAACATGAATATTGTTGTCTTGATGCACCAAACGGGTTGAATCTGTATGTGCATAAGCTCAACTAGCCATTTCAACTATCTGCTGCAAAATCAGGATGGCAGCAATTGAAATGCTTCCAAGCCTCGGCATCAGAAGGATGCCGCATCATTCCCTCCTCTTGTGTATGCTCCTCATGCAACCTCATATGACTCGTAGTAGCCTCTGATGCATACAGTCGCTGCAAACATTGGCTGATAAGCAAGTAGAACATGTTTGAATGTGACATGGGACGCCACTTTCCATTTTTATATCATGGGAGGTTGCAAAATTTGCAAAAATCGCGTCCTTCATCCTGACCCAAATATCATGCATCCATTTTTTTCAATAGTTTATCTTTTGGGCTGGCAAATGAAGCACCTTTTCCAATTTCTTCATGTTGTACAGGCTATCAAGTAACGTTGTGTTTTGAGGCGCCCACTAATGAGACCACTCTAAAATCAAGTTGTATGCTCTCTTGGGTATGTTGAATTGCGCCTTGATATTGAAAAGTGCCATGGCTACTGCCAATTGACTAACCTCACATCCCAAATATAATGGTCTACTCGCAGAGGCCAACATATCGAACATCCTTTGTGCCTCTGAATTTGGATCCTCCTCCAAGTAATTTGGCGCATCCTCCACGTTGGGGAACACTGAAGGGCTAGCCACATCAAATACTATATGGTGCATCTACCCATAGTCTGGTTAAATGTACTCCATATTCATATGATGTTCATTCTGAATCGAAAAAACATTACTACTACTGCCTTCGTAATGTCTAGACTCTTGTTAATGATATGCCCTAGCCCAATCATATGAACATTGTCATTTATATTCTTATTTAATACGAAGCACTTCATTTTAGCATATAAATATATATTATCACTTTGTAATGCATTAACTTGATAAAATTATTCATGAATCGTTGATTCTGTCTTATGTCATCAAGTTTGTGGCTTGATAGTAAAACCTTCAGATGAAAGAATTATATTCTAAACAGTCCTTGATCATTCATTATCATGGGAATGATAATGACTTAAGACTAGTATGCACTTTGAGAGATCACCATGTTTTACTAATCATGGACATGGGATGTTACTCATAACATAGATACACGTTTAAAACATGATATTGGACTGGCCCACTATGAGAAATACTACATGGAATATGTCATCAATATTTCTTATCAAAGTAGTGATATTTGAGTCCTTCGACCTGAATTCACCACAGATTCCTACATGAGGATCTTTATGTTTTGATATAGTTCAATAGCATCTGTAACAGGATGGTAATACAAACTATAATTGGACATATGGTAAATCATGTAAAGGAATGTGAATCACAGTTAAGGAATTTGTCTCACTCTTGTTTGAGTGATATATCTCTTGGCCATTTGACAAGTAGGACTGATGAAAGGCATGGACGTGCCCGAATGAAATTGATAGGGGATTTCAATATCATTTGTTTTGGTTAGCCTAATTGGGTATCAAGAAACATTTAATTAAGCAATACAAAGATGACATGATCCATGCTTTATTCTTAATTGAGATATCGTGTGACAAAAAGAATAAATTTTGAACTGTGTATTAGGTTTTGTCGAGTCATCGAATTTTGCACGTTGGTTAGTCATACTGGACGCCCACTTATGACTTGTGGACCCAAATGGTATTTTGGGTCTCCTGCCAATATTCAGTGAACCTACAGGGTCACACACTAGAACGAACTATACTATATATATTTTATGATATATCTTGCTATTATTTTATGCGTACATTTTGAATACAATTAATTGGAATATTGTTTTAAAATGTATGCTAAATGAAATGATGTCATAATTTGTTTTAAATAGTTTTAAAACAAATTAAATTTGTTTCCTTGTATGACAAGAAAAAAGGGTATTTGACTTGGTCTGCAAGTAATTGGCGTTTTCCTTATGCAATAAGGAGGGGCCAAATTACTTATGTGTCAAGCAGGCATGAGGTGGCTGAATTTATATTTATTTATGAAATAAATGTAGGGCTAAATTTGATTTATTAATTAAAGAATAAATTTATAACTAGTCAGTTCTTGTTGGACAAGGATAAGGGTATTCTTGTGGGACAAGTCTTAAGTCTTCTAGTGAGACTAGGAGAAGGGTTTGCAAAAATTTATAAATAGGTTTCTTTTGAAACCCTAATGACTCTTGGCCGTCCACCTCACTTAAAGAAGAGGGAAAATATTAGGAAGGTTTTGAGAGTGCCCTCAGGGCAGTGCTAGCACACCAACCTGAATTCAGTTCGTTCGTGTGGATAACAGCAGAAGGCGTTCGCATATTGCAGCATCTATGACTTAATTCCAATGGCATCTTCTCATCTTTGATTCAAATTAGTGAGGGAAACACATATTCCTTGGTCGGTTTTATTGATTTGCATAGATCCTTGGTGGAATTCGTTGACAAAATTTTTATTTATGTTGCATGTATGGTGTCACGAATTCCAACAACTCTTTCAAAGTTACTTGAAACATAACGTCTATCTCCCCTTGATAAACCCATTGGTGATAATTAGGAATAAAACCACAAGTATGCAAGTATGTTTTGATGATGTTAGGGTGTAAGAGCTTTCCAGTGCCGCACCTCCTGCATGGACAACATATTTGCAGATTGTTGCTTTCAAAATATGGCATTGACTAGAAAAACTCAACAAATTGCTCTACCCTAACCATGAATTCATCCATTAAAAAACCATTCAAAATACGTACGTACATCCATTAATGCATTTTCTTGTCTTTTCCATTTCACAATTTCAATAAGATTTCAGCTTGTTTGCATATGCAGAGTACGCATCATTAAGAATATAAATAATATATCAACATTATGTAAACAATCTTATCAAAATTAAATCAAGTCAATACCAACAACATGTCTATGAATACTAATTAAAGAATTCCAAATAATAACAAAATAAACAAACAAACTAAACAATTAAACAACAACAAAAAACCTATTGAAATATTGAATTTTATTGAAAACATACTTATAAATTCAATATGATGTCTAACTTGGCAAAAAAATGCCAAGTTTTTGTCTACAAACCCCCTATATATTATGTTTTTGAAGTTTGTTTTGCAAATGTTAGTTCAACAGGTAAGCCATGTATTTATGGGCCGAAACTTTTGTAACAAAATATTTTGATGCAAAAATTGTAACAAATTGGTCGTTATTTTGCGACAAATTGGTCGTAAATTTACGACCAACCACCATTTTGACACAACCTGAAGCAGGAAACCAATGCGCCTTTCAATACAACTTTGCGACCAAACAATTCATCGAAAATGAGTGCATACTGTAAAATCTCGCTCGTTTTGACTAGTTTTCCTGTAGCGATCCGTTCGACTCGTGATTTGATCTTTGAATGTTGGAGACAATTATTAGTTGTTGGAAATGATGATTAGAATTTTTATGATCATTTGGGAGATTTTAAATTCATTGGATGTCGATGGAATTTGTTTGGATTAAGTGGGAAAAGTTGATTCATGAAATTCAGCCCTCAAAACGCCCGTCAATCTTTGAAATAAGCATTTGTCCCACCCAGAAGTTAAACGCACGTTTGTTGTTCTGAAATGTGTGTTCAACTCAAATTGGAAACAAACACGCATCTATCATCCTTGAACTTAATAAATAGTGTGTTTTTATCTTTTTGCTCTTTAAATCATCCAACCCCGATCTCCCTTCTTCTTCTTCTTCTTCTTCTTCTTAGCGTTTCTTCACTCAAAACAGCCCCAAATTCATCTCTCATTGCCCTTCACTCACTCCTTTGACATTCTTGAGGTAACATCATCATTATATCTTGATTTCTCGTTCCATTTTTTGCATTTATTCTTGTTGGAAGCTTGTAGAACGAAATCGATTTCATTGGAGCTAGGGTTTTAGATTTAGCTTGAAAATGGTGAGTGTAGGTTGGATTGGAATGGGTTTTTGTTACATCTAGGTTGGAGGGACTTAGAAATGATAAATATTGGGTGTTGTTTTAGATGGAGGCTAAGGTATATTCGGATTTTTTAAGAAAAGTAGTGTTTTTGAGTTTGTTTGCCAAAATGGATGTTAGATTATTTTTTATGAGGATGATTATATTCAATGTGGGTAGGTTAGAACATTGAATTTTGATCTATTCGGGTTTAGGATTATTTTGGTGTAGTTTTCTGTTGAAATGACCAAAAACGTAATTTTTCATGATTCTGAATAATTTGAGGACTAAAATTGATATTTAGCATATTTAAGGACAAATTTGACATTTTAAGAGTTTAGGGATAGATTTGGAATTTCTAAGAGTTTGCAGACTAATTTGAGAATTCTGACAACTTGGAGGGTTGGGTTCCAATTTTTGAAAAGCTTGAGGACTATCCCATAATTTTTTGAGGTCTTACGGACTAATTTGTAATGTTACAAAAATTTAGGGCACAAACTGTAATTTTATGTAGAATTTGATTGTCGAGCGAGCGTTTGCATCTGCACTTGCATACTACGCATTTGGTATTGCCACTGTACCACATTTGACGTTTATCAGATATATTTGTTTTTCAGCTTACTGTTCTTGCTAGCGAGACCAGTCACCTACTAGTGGTGCTTAACCGGACTGTCAGTGTCACAACCCAAAATTGAGTCATGGTCGGCGTATGAGGCAGACCGTCTAGGGAAGTCCAACCTATCTCACACAAGCCTGGGAGAACAGAAACATCGACCCAAATTTTATTATTTTTCTTAGCCAGCTTATTAACCATATTAAAATATTATATAGATATTAAATTTTATAAAAATAATATTCTGAATATCAAACATAGTTATAATACAAAAATACAGAATAAGTGATTTTAAATAAACTACATTAAACAATATATATTAGATACAAAACCATAACCCACTACCCGGTGTGGAGCATCTAACAGAAACTGAAACTCGGGCCCAAACCATAAGGCACTTACCATTGACAAGGGTACCTCAATTGTTGGAGAATTTCGGTCTTGCTTTGGTGGAGTTATGAGAGTTAGAAGATTTCTAGCCGTTGGAGTATGAAATCAATCTTATTTTCTTTCCTTATTAATGCTCACTCGAGTAATGTTTTGGTCCACTCGAGTAACTCCAATTGCAGTTGTAAATGCCCATTCTCAGCCTTGACTTACTTGAGTAACATATTTCCTTACTCTAGTAATCCCAAATATGACAATTCATAATTGATTTCTTTTAGAATCTTTTCATTTCAGACTTGATTGGCTCAGATCTTGCTTCTCATTAATGGCCGCTTACTCGAGTAACAATTTCCTCACTCAAGTAACTTCCAAATCAATGCATCTTGTAGTTTTAGCACTCACTAGAGTAACTTTTTTTCTCACTCGAGTAACTCACATTTTTAGCATTTGCACACTCGAGTAACTTTCGTTTTGCTAGAGCTGGCACTTGAACTTACTCGAGTAACTCTTGAAATTTTATCTTTTGGCATTTCTCTTCTTTCCAAGTTTTATTTATCATCAAAACATAAGAGGATCCAAATGTGAACCTCCATTGGTTCAACATCACTGAGCGCGAAAGATCAAACAACCATTATCCAGAATACCTGAAAGATGAAGTACAAACAAACAAGAAAAAGGAAGGGGGTAACAACCTTGTAATATCTTGCCTATTTCGATAGGAGTCTTGTAGCATTTTGTTTGATTCTTTAGTGAATCAGGATGTCCACAGTTAGTTCATACACTACTCTGATGAATTTAGGTGTTTGGTTGGTCTCGGGGATGATGGTGTGGATGATCCTAAGTTGGGATTGCCTTAAAATTTGAGTTTTGTATGTGTAGAGCAAGCTAATGGCTTACAACGTGCGTTGTAGACTTACTATTTGCGTTGATGGCTTGCTGAATTAAAGGATCATTCGGATTCCCTCATCTGCGCACGATAAAGGTTCCACGTGCATTGAAGCGTTTAACGCGCATTTTGTCACGACCCGTAGCGAGCCTGAGACCGACGTACAAGGCGAACCGTCTATGGGAGCCCGACCCATCTCGCACAAGCCTCATGGTTCATATCTTACTACGCAAATTCATTTGATTAAAATATTTATTATTTAAAACATACAATAAAATAAACAAATGTCATATATAAAATATTCAAAACATATATATGAATATCATAAAAAATCAAAATACATCAAAGTATAAAGGAAACCCAATAACCGACCTGCCCTCGGCTTGAACCATGCCCATAGTGAATATGGCTCCCAGAGGATGCCGCTCCTATGCCAAAACCTCTGTCATCTCCAAAACTAGCAGTACTCATACCTCCGGCCACTGACTGGATTGTATGTGCTCCGGTACCATGCTTTGCGGGACAATTAGCCACTTTGTGCCCCGAATGCATACAGTGGAAACAGAGACCTGCCGCCTTGACACAAGTCCCTGAATGTTTCCTCCCACACGACTCACACTGCGGATGCGAGCCTCCAAAACTCTGACCTCCGGCACACCCAGCTGGTTGTGCCACACTAGCACTCTGAGAACTATGTCCCTGACGCTGTCCTCCAGAGGG
>CAODLS010819953.1:0-12934 GCA_948243855.1 Flueggea neowawraea | reverse complement strand
ATAGAGAGAGTTCGCATACAAGCAACTCTTCACCATTATTTTTTATTTTCTCCAGGTTCTAAAGATCCTTCAAGGGGTTAAAATGTAAAATTTTAACTTGTTACTTTTGGTGAAAACGAGGAGGCGATTGTACAAAGCGATAAAAGGTAACCTTTTGTACACGTTTCTTTCAATAAGCATGTTTTTGGTTTTGTTAATTTTTGTTTATGTGCAAATGTTCCTTGGCTGTGTTTTACGTGTTTAACATGTTTTCGCTGCCCATATTTAATATGATCACACATAGATTTCCCAACATAAGGCTTTGTTGGATTGAGCCGGAATCAAGATTCGATATAGTGGAAATCCTAAGTGAGACTTATGTAGTGGACGTCGACATGGTTGGCCGAACCACTCTAAATTGCAGTGTTATTTTCTCTCTTCACTTTAACTCACTTCTGCTATCCAAATTCAACCAAGGTATCCCTAGAAAATTCTTCAACACCACTAGGTGATAAATTTATGACTAAACAAGGCTGCCAAAAGATGGCATTATCTGAAACAAAGAAGAGTTACTCAAGTAGGCCTGAGAGTTACTCGAGTAGGTGCAGTGCCCTAGGAGAAAATGGTTTCGAGGTATTACTCAAGCAAGCCTGAATATCACTCGAGTAAGTACAGAGTTACTTGACCAAGACTTGAAGTCACACGAGCAAGACAAACGTCCAAAGCGCCACTGGGTGATAAAGTTGCTTCTAAACAAGGCTGCCAAAAGACGACATTATCTGAAACAAAGAAGAGTTACTCGAGTAGGCCTGAGAGTTACTCTATTAAGTGCAATGCCCCATGAGATAATGGTTTCGAGGTATTACTTGAGTAAGCCAGAATATCACTTGAGTAAGTACAGAGTTACTAAACCAAGACTTGAAGTCCCTCGAGCAAGACAAACGTCCAGAGCGCCACTGGGTGATAAAGTTACTCGAGCAGAGATTGAAGTAACTCGAGTAAGCATGGCTCAGAAAATTAACAAAGCACCCAGAAGAGAATGTCATTTGAATAGAGCTATGTGTCACTCGAGTGAGTGGGCCTTTCAGAAAAACTAGAAATGTGCCAAACCACAGTTGCTCAAGTGGACATTTTCTCACTCGAGTGGACGTGATTTTTGGAACTGAGAGATTCAAGTAAATCAAATCTGATATGGACGGAAATCAACGCACAACAGACAAAAATCTTCAATTACTCGAGTAGAGAAGAGTCTTACTTTAGTAAGGCAAGTCATAATTGCAACAATGTAGAACAACACTGGAGTTACTTTAGTGGACCAAAGGGTTACTCAAGTGAGCACTGAAAAGGAAAGAAAATCAAGATTGATTTCACATTCCAACGGGCAAAAATTGACTCACAACGGCTAGCAAAATTCCAGGGAGTATAAATACACTTCCAGAATAATATAGGGTACAACAACAACGCATCTTCTACCCATTGCAACCCTAATTCAAGCTTTACTCATTGTTCTTGGTGATAAAAGTCTAATTGTGCTTATTTCCAATTTTTCATAGCTTGTATCCTTGTTCTAAATTGTTGGTGAGCGATTTACTTATTTTAAACCAGAGAGTTTGAGAGGTTGAGATCAATGGTAGTTCCTAGGTTGGTTTATTCTTGAACATGAATCAAGAATTGCAAGAGTTCTTACTTAACTAGAAAGGGAAACTTGTAAGAAAAGGTTGAGATTAGTGAAAATCCTAAGTGGTGATACTTAAGTAGTAGACGTAGGTAAGAGTTAGGCCGAACCACTCTAAATCCTCTGTGTTATATGTTGTTGTACTTTACTTGTGTGCTTAAACTCGAAAAAGATTCAAAACCAAAACACCCACATTATCAACCCCCTTTCTAGTGTGGTTATTGTTCTTTCAATATTAAACCTTGTAAGGGCGTCCTGGGGGTTGTCTAGTGGTTAGAAAAATAGTCTACAGGGCATCATGGGGCTATCGACCAGGTAAGAAGAGATTGGTTAATTGAGTGCATAATTGTTACCTATAACTCTGTCTATTCAAATCCTTTATACTAATCTTTCACGTATGTGATCAACTGATTGGGTTGAACGGAGAAGTACCTTAACTAGGCTTTTCTCATTATTGAATTTTTCTTATTTTTATTGCTTCTATTTTATTATGTGTTGCGAATTTTAATATCGGCTTGCTTTTAATTCCGGGTTCAACTGCATTTTCATCAGCTTATTTTATTTTTATTTTTCGGCAATTAAACAATTTTTCACTAGTCTCTGTGAATCGACCATGCTCACAGTTTTACTCATTTTTATTTTTCTTAAGGAGGTTAATATTATTTTGGTGGATTTGACACCTTATCAAATTTGGCGCCATTGACAAGGATTGCTATCAAAGTTTATTTATTTGTTATTGTTGTTGTTGTTGTTTATGTTGATTTTCTTTAGCAACTAAGAAAAAACGAAAAAAATTTGTTTCGATCATGGATAGTGATTTGCATTACTTTGGGTTCAACCAAGATCCATATGAGGTAAGATATTATGAAATTCAATATACGCTTTAAAATATAATCTCTACCTTGGATCAAATGAATTTCAAAAATCAAGTGTAGTCGTGTAGAAATCATGCTTCTCCAAGCTATCAAAGTAACATATTCTCAGTGTCTCAATATGACTCATTCTCAATTTTTTTTATGTCTCTTATGGTTGTTACGGTAATGCTGACCCTTATTTATGAATTGACAACTCATGATGGTGGAAACATCCAAATTTCAACTATAGGAAAGAGCCCGAAAATTTTCAGCAATTTTTGCCTAAATTACTAACTCCTCCACAACCTGACTTTGAAAATAGAAGCCAGCTAAGTGCATGAAGGATGAGTCAACTTCTAAATTCTGATCTAATTTTTTATTATGAGAATGATCTAATCTGTCCTAAGAAGTCAGTTGAGTGCGTGAAGAATTAGAATGAAAAAGCCATGAAAGAGACATTCAGAAAAATTAAGGTAACCATTCTTTCACTTAATTTAATTGATCATGAGCCTAAATTTTTTGAATTTCTCAAAGAATTTTGCACCAAGAAAAAGAAAATACCAAAGGAGAACATGGTGGATGTTCCTAAAAATTCTTCAGTCATGCTTTATCAGAGATTACCTCCAAAGAAGAAAGATTTAGGTATGTTTACTATTCCTTGCACCATTGGAAATAAAAATATAAAAAAGTGCAATGTTAAATTTAGGTGTTTCTATAAATGTTATGCCTCTTTAGATTTATAAATTGTTGAACTTGGGATCCATGAAAGAAACAATAGGCATAATTTAGTTAGCTAATCATTCTAACACTTATCCGAAAGGAATGGTTGAAAATGTTTTAGCACAAGTTGACAATTTATTTTTTCCCACTGATTTTTATATTGTAGACATGGATGATGAGGACTCTTATCATCCATCATTAATTTTGTTAGGAAAATCATTCCTTAGTATTGCAAGTGCAAAAATTGATGTGTTAAATGGTAAAATTACCTTTGAGGTTGGGAAAAAAGTGGTGCACTTCTATATTGATCTAGAATGAAATTTTCAAGTTCATCTAACTAGTAAGACATTAAAGAAGTGTTTCTTGGGAGACAACCCAATGTTTTTATTAATTTTCCTTTATTTCAGTCTTTTATTGAATTTCCTTTAAATTTTGTCCCATCTTTATTTTATTGACTTGATCACACTTGGTCTCTAGTTCTTATTGTATTTTAGTGATCAACATAATAGAGTTAGAGCACAACATCATAGCTCTCTTTACTTGTTTCAGCAAATCACCGCTACACCCACCATCACCATGATTTCAGAGAAGCTTTTTCTTACTCTTTCTCTTTAATTTTAATTTTTATTGCCTTTAATTTTTACATTGAGGACAATGTAGATTTTAAGTATGGGGAGGGAAATTTGCGTTTGTTTATGTGCTTTCTGTGTTTATAAATTGTGCTTTTTATTTTTCTTTGATTTTTTTGTGATTTTTTCAATTTTTGTGACTTGTTTTGCTTGTTTTTCACGTAGTTGCATGTGTTGCATGACATATTTTTTCGTATTTGCATGTATTTTTAGTACTGTATTGCATATTCGCATGCCCATGTCATAACTGTGTTGAATATATTGTTGCATTTTGTGTGATCATGTTTAATTTTGGGTTGCATTTGTGTGCTGCATATGTGATTTCCCTACTGAATTGAAATGTTTTGGTGTGAATTTGTCCTTAAACATTTAATAATTTGAAACTTTAGGAGTCTTAAGGATCAAACTTCCTCATATACCCATTTGTGTAAAACTTGGACTTTTATGCATCTTAACTTCAGGATTAAATAGCCCTAGTAATAGGGCCAAAAGGGAATTTATTGTTGGATTCACGCACAAAAATCCATGAGAAATTGAGACTTAAAAACTTATTCTCTTGATATGTGATTTATCATTCATAAGGCTCCTACTGTGATTTTTTATAGAGTGAATTTTGAAGAGCACACCATTTTAATTGAGACACTGAAACGATAAAAGACATTGTTTGTTAACCCTTTGTTTCTTCATTTTTCTTCAGTATCTACCCTTTTACATTTGTCTCTAGTTTACCACTTTGAGCATTGACCTTTTCTTTGTTTAAACCCCATTTAACTATTCTCGAATTTTATTTTAAACCTTCAATATTTGAACCCTTAAGTTGAGGGACTTTTATTAGTGATACTTTGCCAAATTAATGTTAATGCTTTGATTTAGTTTGATAATAGGCATGTCTTAGTATATGATTTTGTGTTTTGAAAATGGCTGCCTAGTTTTGTTATATATGCATTGAATGTAACATTGCTTTACTAATTCTGAAAAAAAAAACAAAACAAAAGAAAAGAAAAAAAGAAAGAAACAGAAAAGAAAAGGAAAATATTTGTGATGAAAAGTGATGAAGTAAAGCAATGTAGTATAGAGATTTGTTTTAAGCATATACATATATTTATTTTGGCTTGCATTAACTTGGTCATTGTATTATAGTGCCACGTATCACTTGAGTATGTTGTATTCTCTCTCAACTTATTAAACCCGTGTTGTTAGCCCCATTACAAGCCTTTGTAAAGTCATTTTTTATCGGTGTTCTGGTTGAATTTATTAGTGGTTAAGATATGACTTTATGCCAAATTTTGGAAAGGTGTAAACACTTACACCTAAATACTTTGAGAGATAGAGTGTAACTTATGAGGTGTGAATTTGACTCTCTCTTTTAGATGCATTACTAGTGTGGAGATAATCTTTTAAGGTTGTCGGCTATCTTGGTGATGGTTATATTTTCTCTTGAATTTTCAATGCATATCAGTTTGGGTGCTACACTATGTGGGGGTAATAGGGGTGATTAGGGTTTAAGATTCTTAATTGTTTTAAGTTATAGCATGCTTGAGGAGAAGCATTGTTTAAGTGTAGGGAGATTTGATAGGTTGCATTTCATGCATGTTTTGCATTGAATTTTATGTTTGTTTTGCATTATAATTGTTGGTATTTGTGTATCTTTATGTGTTGTTTGCTTCTTTGATGATTTAGGAGGGATGTTGGTGAAAACCAAAGATTTGGAGCTGTTGCGAGTGTATTTTGGCATTGACTACATTATGACATTACCCACACCATAGTAAACACGTTGACCAGGTTGACCGTTGTGCGTTGGGCTGCGTGTTGGACTGTTAGGCCTTGGTTTTGAACATTTTGGACGTCTTGAAGGGCTGCTAGACTCAATTTTGCTGTTGAATAAAAAAAATTAACATTATTATTATTATTATTATTATTATTATTATTACCTATTTTAAAGGTAGATTTAGGTTTTCCTAATTAGGACACACACACACACACACACACATATATATATATATATTGGAGGTTGTTCTTGTCACAACCCAAAAACGGGTTGTGGTCACGAGGCGAACCGTCTATAAGAGTCTGACCCATATCGAACAAGTCTCGGATAATAGAACAAATACCCAAATTCTTATTACTAACTTTCTTATTACTAACTGTCTTATTAACAATATTAAAACAGTTGAATAGACAACAAGTTTTGAAAATAGTATTCCCGAGTAAAATAAAATATACTCATATTATCAAAAATACTGAATAAATAATAATAATAATAATAATAATAATAGTTAAAAACATTTTAACCATTAAAATACTAATTACAGATCCATAACCCACTACTCGGTGTGGAGCATCTAGCATAACAAAATCAGGGCTCGAATAATAGAGCTCTCACTGCTGACAAAATACGTCACTCAGTGCGGACGATCGAAACACCTGAAATATGAAGTAAAAATAAACAAGAAAAAAGAAAAAGGTAAGAAACCAGTGAGGTATAACACTCCAAAGCGGCTTTGGGCCTCACAAAAACCATTTTGAAAATAGTTCAAAAACATCGCAAGCAAATATAAATGTATGTACGTATACACACTACATACAAAATAATAATTTTTTTAAAAAAAAAATCATTTTGAAATCCTTTGCAAACAAGGCAGACAATAGATAATCGTACATATTAGTTTAATAATTATCTCGGATAAATTATTCAGTTTTCAAATTATGTAATGGCCAAAATATTTTCATTCAATATATTTTACAAAACTCTTCCTCATTTTCCAAAACATTTACAGAGAATAATATTTTCTCAGAATATTTTCAGAGAGAAATTTTGGAATATTTTTAAAGAAATTCCAAAATATTTTCAGAGAATTTCCAAAACATTTTCAGAGAGAAATTTCAAAATATTTTCGGTGAGAAGTACCACAAGTTCAATGGGACCAGATAAGATATATAGGGTCAACCGGACTCGGTAATAGCCACTTAGGCACCATGGTATAGCCACTAAGGCATAGAGTATAACCACTTAGGCACAGAATATTAGCCACTTAGGCAGACGATACAACATCGATGTATCAAAACTACGTTATTCGTAGCTGGGTGTCCCAAACCAAAATGTTTGCCAAAAATATTTGAAATACATACTTCAAATATTCAAATAGATAGCATACAGAACAGACGAATTATTCACAAAAACTATATCAAACTTTCAGACGAAAATATTTATTCCAAAAATATTTCAAAGTAAAGAGAAGAATATTTAGACAAAAAATATACTTATTTTTCATAACAAAAAAAAATTACTGCAGAATTACATTTATTTCAAAACATATTATTTATTACAGAAAATACATTGATTTTCCAAATCAGGTTTCCAAAGCAAAGATTTTCACATACGTCAGATTTTATGATTTGTTATCCTTTAATTATTTCAGATTACATACCAAGTCGTGACACATCAAAACATATAATTTATAGGACAACCTATGTGTCTGAAGCTGTTATGCACTCACATAGGCGCCGAACAAATAATCCAATAGCTGGCCACCGGAGAATAGCAGATGACCTCGGAAATCCAACCGAGTTGAATACAAAATTTATTACAACAAAGTCAAATAATGTACTGTGGCAATACATAATATGCATGCAATGCAGATGCTCATCCCAACCCATGACAAATGAAAAAACTAATGCGAATGAATATCCAACACTCTTGCCTAAAAAATCAAACATCTCACAAAATTACAGTTTAGCCCCCGACTAGTGTAAAATTATAATTTAGTCCTTGATACTTGACAAATTATAAAATGGTCCTCATAGTATTCTCAACTCACCTACTAATCATCCAAGTAGTCCGATTCTCCAAATTAGTCCCCTAACTCTCAGAAATTACAAAATATGAAAAATTACATTTTTGGTCCTCCAAAACCATGGCTTACTCGAGTAAGCCAGATGCTTACTCGAGTAAGAGTAACACCCACCTTGGCTTACTTTAGCTTACTTGAGTAAGTCACCAACCCAAATTTTCCAAATTCGACTTATCACTTGATTTCACCGATAAAATCACTTCCATTCACCCGCATTGTCTCTATTCGACCTCTTGAACACAAATCTAACATCCATTTCAACAAACAAGCTCAAAAAAACTCAAAATCATCAAAAATCTTCACCAATTTGGCCAAACCCTAACCCATTCAAAGAACTCATCAAATCCTTCAAATCTTTCAAACCCAAGCTCAATCTATAATTGTCTAACCTCAAACAATCATAACCTAATAACCTACAACTCCTATTTGGACGGAATCAAACGGATCTGAACCAAACATTCAAATGGGGCCTAACCCACAAATCTAAATTTAAAGCATGAAATGGAAGAAATGAAGAGACTAGAGCTGTAATCTTACCTCTAGGAATGAAATGGAAGCAATGGGAAGCAACAGGAGTGCGTTCCAGACGGATTGGGAGGTGAGAGAGAAGAAAATGGGGTGAGAGAGTCGAGTAGAGGGTATATATAGAACCCCTGCTGAAAACGACACCACTTCAGCATTTTGCCTCGCTTACTTTAGTAAGGGGACTTCTTACTGGAGTAAGACTTTCCCAAAAATTCATCTGGAGAGTCGGCTTACTCGAGTAACAAAACTACTTACTCAAGCAATCCTTAGCTAATCTTACTCGAGTAACACTCTCTGCTTACTCGAGTAACTCCCTTTCAAAACCCTTAGTCATCCGATCAACACTACATTCGTTCAAGATCAAACAGAGATCAACTAAACGCCAAAATTTGACAAATTGACATCCTCAACATCTTCGAGTATCAATTGCCAAGATCAAAATTGAACGGAACAAATCTGGACTGACCCAGAAGCTACAGAACACAGGTCAGAAACGGGTGGGGTATTACAAATCAGGATTGATAGTGCGTTACATTAGTCATAATCCAGGTAATGAATAACGTGAATGTATGTGGTTGGACATTATTCATTGTTATGAAATTGAATAATCTGGTTTAAATGAATCACGATGTTTCCGATTTCATTGGTTAGGATATGGGTCTCTTTAATTCGTACTGTTGTCATAGATTAAACCTTGTCAGGACGTCTCGAGGGTTGTCTAATGGTTAGAAAAATAGTCTGCAAGGTGTCCCGGGGCTATCGACCATGTAAGAAGATACTGGTTAATTAAATATGTCACCGTTAGCTATAAATATGTCTATTTGAATGCTTTGTACTAATCTTTTGCATCTGTGGTAACTGATTGGATTGAACAAAGAAGTACCTCAGCTATGGTTTTTTTATTATTGAATTATTCTTAATTTTATTGCTGCTATTTTATTCTGTGTTGCAAATTTTAATCTTTGCTTGCTATTAATTCTGGTTTCAACTACATTTTCATCAACTTATTTTATTTTTGTTTTTGGCAATTAAACAATTTTTCATTAGTATCTGTGGATCGACCATGTTCACTGTTTTACTCATATTCATTGTTCTTGAGTAGGTTAATATTATTTTAGTGAGTTTGATACCCTATCAAATTTGGCACAATTACCTGTGGTGTCAAAATTTATTTATTTTTATTTTTGTTATTTGTGTTGATTTTCTTTAGCAGCCAAAAAAATAGAAAAAAAAAATTGTTTCGATCACATATAGTGACTTGCATTACTTTGGGTTCAACCAAGATCCATACAAGGTAAGATATTTTGAAATTCAATATACACTTTCAAATATAATCTCTACTTTAAATCAAATGAGTTTCAAGAATAAAGTGCAATTATGTAGAAATGATGCTTCTCCAGGCTATCAAAAGCAAAATGTTCTCAATGGCTCAATATGACTAATTCTCAAATTTGTGTACATATCCCTCTTAAATTTGTGTAAACATCCCTCCGTAATATCGCTCTCGTTTGTAACGGTCTAAAATCTTGCCAGTCACTCTTTGATCTCACCAGAAGATTGGGGTTTTCTGATTTGGGCAAATTAAAAATTGGGTTCATTACTGAGGGGAGGAAATTGAAAATTGGGCTTCAAGTATACTCGTTCTAAATTAATGAAATTACTCTCTAAATAGTATTTTCAAATCCTATTTTTCTTGCCCAGTATGATTGGCATGTAATTGGCCGAGGTGGAGAAAGGTTTAGAGTTTCGTTTGTTAGTTGTTTAATTGGGTGTTCGGAGGTTAGATTAAGGTATTAATCTTGAAATTATTTCATATTATAAAAAGTGTTCAGATAGAAGTACCTTTCTAATTATCAAAAAAAAAATATCTACTACAACTTACAATAGGAATCCAAGTTCTATAGAACTTGAGTCGCTTTTTTATTTTGCTGCGGTGCACAATACATATTAAACAACAAACATTAGTTATTAATTCATACTCTTCCAATTGCAGAATTTTTATTCTCAACCACTCAGTGTAAATAGACGTAACTCCAGAAGATCAAATCATGGAAACAAACCACTTCTGGTTGGAATTTCCAGTATGTGACCAAATGATGATTTCCTTCCGCCCTGGTTCAGAATTTTTTACGTCCATAACCAAACCACTGTTCAAACTCAAAATTCTTCCATCGTACCTGAACAACCAACGTTGGTTCGACGAAGCAGAGCTACAAGACTGTATAACAACCTTGCTTCCCTTAACAAGCCATCAGAGGTAATGCAATTATCTGTCCTTTGTGAAGGTTGAATAGAACGGGTGCTACTCCAATGAAGACTCCTAAAAAAAGTCATCATTGAGGACTCGAGTTACTTAATTTCAGCCTCAGTTACTTAATTTTAGAGAGTGATTACTTAATTGTACCTCTGAAAATTACTTAATTTTGGATGTAGTTACTAAATTTGGCCATCGGTTACTTAATTTTCATCGGTTACTTAATTTTGATCGGTTACTTAATTTTGTAGTAAATTAAGTAACCATGACTATTACTTAATTGTTGTTGGAGTTACTTAATTTGAACTTCAGTTACTTAATTTACTAAAGTAGTCTTCAATAATGACTCTTTTTAAAAGTTCTTATTGGAGTACCACCCCAAATAGAACCATCTGCGTGCATACCCCATTTCTGCTTTGCCTTGTCTGTCTCCTATTTCTTGAGCCAAACTCCATTGCCATTTGTTTCTAGGCAGAGATCCTTAAACCCAATAATGTTTGTCACAAAAGGGTGTGAATTGTTAGTCCTTAGCCATCCTCGACGAGAGGCTTGAATGTCGGCCTCTACTGTGAGTGTAGTGCCTTTAGAACCAGTTGCTGTTAAGTTAAGACTAGCCCAGATATCAGATTGACGATTGTTCCTTCATTATTGAATTTCTAGTGGGTCGCAGCACTAGCTCTTTTGGCGCAATCATAAATCATCACACAACTTCTTGGACTATACCCGTAGGTGGTCAAGCACTTATCTTTAGATCGAATTGTGCCATCTCTTTTAAACGTCCATTTTTTATTGAAAATCTGAATGTTGGAATGGAATTGCCATAAGATTATTGAGTCTCCATCGTTGTAATGGCCTTTGCTCACATCAACACAAAGATCGTCTCGACCGGTGATGTGTATAGTATGTTCTGGATCATCACAAAAACCATTATTAAACTAATTTTTTTTTATCTTTACTACTAAACCTGGTTAGTAGTGCAGATGGGTTCCACATGAAATAGGAGAACGAAAATCCACTAATGTGACTGACTCTCCTACTTGATTGGTGAATTCCACTAAAATATATTGGCCATGGAGTTGGGTCAATGTTGTCGAGTTTGGTAGCACCAGAATGCCCTGTCGCAGCTCTCTACTCCTTAGTCTCGCACGTAGTAGTTCCAAAAAATGGCTATACCTCTCAGCTATAGATTTTTCTGTAGTAAACCTTATTGTCGTGAAGTTGGGAGGTTGGTTGATCTTTGTGTCTATGCTGAAGTTGGGAGTGTTGAATTGAATTGATTTTTCTTGGAGTTTTGTGAAGTCATTTGATGTTTTGTTGAGTCAAGGAAGGAAGGGGACGAATTGGAGATGAATTGGTGCAAAATTGGCTAAGTGTTAAAAGTCCAGTGAAGGACACGGCCTGGGACACGGTCATGTCCCATACCGTGTAATGCCAATGCAGCTGAATCCGTAACACACGGATGTGAATCAAGACTGTGTCTTTGGAGCCCTACCCATGTCTTATGCCTTCTTACCCATGTCTCTATTCCTGACGGGTTTGAGGTTGTTTTTTAGGTTTTCTCTAGTCTATTTTGGCTAGGACTCATTGTAAACATATATATAGTGGCTTGGGAAAACTCATGTAATCTTTTGGCTGACTTTCATAGTGAATAAAGTAATTGCTCGCTCTATGTGCCTGTGGACGTAGGTCAATTGACGGAACCATGTAAATTCTGTGATGTGTGTGTTTGATCTCTTCTATTATTTCGCGTTTCTATTGTTTGATTGTTTGACAACTGATATCAGAGCCCACAAACACCTAGGTTCAAATATGTAGAAACAAGATATCTTCGCAGAAATTTGAGGTTGAGAAATTCAATTGGTCGAATGATTTCACCTTGTGGAAGCTGGAGATGAAGGAGGTTTTGGTTCAACAGAAGTGTGCACAGGCAATAGAAGGGGAAGAGAAATTGCTTATAGAATTGACAGCAGCAAAGAAGGAGGAAGTTGTGTTTAGGGCACATAATGCAATTCTGTTGAGTCTGACAGATAAAGTCCTGAGGAAAGTAGTAGATGAAACTATTACAGCTAACCTATGGAAGAAGCTTGAAAGCAAGTACCAAAAAAAGTCATTGACCAACATGCTTTATTAGAAAAGGCGACTGCATATCTTGAAGATGTCAGAAAGTATGCAGATAAAAGATCACCTTGACAACTTTAACAAAATTATTTTTGACTTGAATGGAGTTGGGGTTAAAGTTAATGAAGAGGATTAAACCATGATTTTGTTGTGTTCTTTGCCTAGCTCTTATGAGAATTTTGTAGATGCTATGATGTATGGTAGGGATAATATCTCGATAAATGATGTTAAGGATGCTCTATAGTCTAAAGAATTACAGAAGTTAGTTTTTGGTTCTAGGAAAGACAATGTGGACACTGATCTAACTGTGAGTAGGGGCAGGAGCATAG
>CAODLS010819861.1:0-13044 GCA_948243855.1 Flueggea neowawraea | reverse complement strand
AAATTGTTAGTCTTAGATTTCAGAATATTGAAAAACTAAAATAACTATTGATTAAAAACAATAAAATAGTTAAACTATCCAATAAACTAAGGCAGAAAGCAAATATAAATTGTTTGAATGTTGTTAAGGCTATGAGATTTTACTTAATAGAATTCTAAATGCATTGCAAATAATCAGGATTTTAGAAAATGCGAACGGAGATTTATTACTATGACACACTTTCTTTTGGCCCTTCATTCGGAATGCTCAGTTCGGGATTTTATGCTCACTAGTTGCTAGGGCTGAGTATGGGCTGGGCTGGGCCGGGCCAAGCTAGGTTAGAGGGGGTTTTTCCTAGCCCGACCTGATCATGCTGGCTGGATGTTTGGCCCAGCCCGCCCATTTAAAAAGGTCGGGTCGTGCTGGGTCGGCCAGTGGACCAATTTTTTTAATTTTTTTTATATTCTATATTTTTTTATAAAAATGTAATTTAATATATATTTTATTATATAAATTATACTTTAATAAATACTAAACAATTCTTAAATTTATAATTAACATTATTTTTATTAATTTATAATACATAATACATCAAATTAATATTAATATATTATATATATATAATATTAAAAATATATATATAATAAATATTCGAGCCGAATCGGCCCGCAGGACTAAATGATTAGCGCAAGCCTAGCCCTTTTCTTTTAAAAAATCAGCCGGGTTGCGGGTCAGTAATCACTGGCCCAGCCCGGCCTTTTTCAGGGCCTGGCCGGGCTGATTTGCCCTGCCCTACTAGGTGCTGCCCAGGCTGCTATGTCCTCCACACAGCAACTTTGGCAACGTCGGTTGAAGGCGGTTAAGCTGTCTTAGTTTCACGATTTACAAATTCTGCTGCCTTTTAGTCTTTCCGACGTAACTGAGCCCGACCTGGTAACATGGGAGCTTTATCCGAAGCAATTTACTGTTCACTCGTTTACTTCTCATTTTCAACAATTGCAGCTTCAAGCCACTTCATCTACGGTTAAATTTGATGTAAGTTGGGGCAGGATCTCTCCATCAAATATGAAGTTTTTTTGTTGGCTTTCTTTTATTTGCAAGCTGCTTAGCAAAACTTTCCTTGTTCACATAAACATCTTGCCTCCTGAGGAGATTAACTGTGACATTTGTGAGGTTATTGAGACACAAGACCATTTACTTCTAAATATTGAATTTGCTTCAAAAGTTTGGAACAGAGTTTTTAGAGCATTGGGCGTTGCTTGGGTTCAACCATTTACTGTTGCGTCTTTCTAGAATCAATGGCATGGTATTCCTGGTGGTCACATACAAGGGATATTTTGGAGATCTTTTCGACAACTTATTACTTGGGAAATTTGGAAGATTAGGCAGTGACGGACGCAGAACAATATTTAAGCGAGGACCCGACGACGAGAACCATATATATTGTAAATACATATAATATACATTTAATAAATCATGCATAAATCAATAAACTATAAATAACTATAAATAAATTATATTGGTGGGCACAACTATAAATAAATCATATATATGTATCATATTTAAAGAAACCATAGAATCGAGCGGGGTCACAGGATCATGCCGGACCACCGTAGGTCCACCCCTGAGGTTAGGAATCGCAGAGTATTTCGACATGAGGCTACTTCTGTTGAAAATGTTTATAGATGTTTGAGACTGTCTTCTCTTGGACTTCACTGTAATCTATTGGTGACTCTTTGTATCCTTTCATGCTGCATTGTCTTCATGCCTGTGCTGGTAGCTTTTAAGACACGTCAACCATCGAATAGAGACAATGTTGTGGGTCTTTTTGTTTGGCCAATACTTTGGTGGCTGTCACCTTTAATACAATTTACTTACTAATCAAAAAAACTTATATTAACAAAATCCATTGAAGAATATAGCTCCATTAAGTCACCAGTCCCTAAACCATTATCGAATCTATATATCAAATATCTCAAGTATAATTTTCTCTTACTTTCTGTTTCACCTCTAAATCCTTAACCAACTCTTGTCACTCCCTCTTTCTTTGGGGGAAGAAAAAACATTTACTTTATTAAAGAAAAAGACTACTAAATATAACTTAGAGAAGAAATTAAAACTTAATCAAATAAACAAATGACAATTCCTTTGTAAAAATGCTACTCAAATTGACATGTCAGGAAAATGCCTCGTTGCCATGTCAGATCACCTGTCAAACCATCAGATTAGTGGTTGATATAAACATATATTAAGGACAAATAAATAAGAAAAGTGAATAATGTTTATATAATGTAGAATTGTAAAGTTCATGAAACAAATAAAAGAGAAGTCGATCATCTCATTTTGACGAAGTCCATGTAATGTAAAAGCAACAGGAAATCCAAAAAAGATGGTGGTGGATACAAAAGATTTATTTAGAGCAACAACACAAATGATGGCTAACATAATGAGCATTCAATTTCATGAAGGATTTTGAACTTGGAGAATGGAGCAAACTGTTTGTATGATGGTGAGCAAAAGCAGAATACCAGCAGCAGAAGCAGATATTCCTGTCCACGGATTCTTAAAATAATGTTTCATCAATGTTGCTTTCCATTTAGGCCATCTTGCTCCACAAAACTTGTTCAAATCTTCAATCACATTACCGTAACAGAATCCTGAACTTGTGACATTTACTCCAACATCAAGTTTATGAAAAAAACTTGCAACGCTCTCACTGCTAAATGCTCTGTTCACGATTATTCCTATCTGAATCAGTAGCTCCACATCTTTTGCAGACTTGACTAGCTGAAAAATGATGGTAATGTAGTCACTAATCAATTTACTTAGGCAATGACATTCTTGATTCATCGAAACTATATGACCAGAGCTATATGTGATGTAGTGACATTGTTCGTAGGCACAAAGATTGTGAAAAATAATCACTGTTGAATCAACTATTTCCAACTGTGGAATTTTTAGTATCCCATCCCTAAAATTAATGTCAAATAAGTTTCCATTGCATACAGGTTGAATATGGACTCCTGCTTGGTAGAGCTCCATTGCACTTGGCAAGCTTACAGTTTTTGTTTCCTTCCTTTCCATGTGCCACGTTTGTGGAATGTAGCATATTCTGAGAAAGTGAAGAAGATGTTCCACTTGGATGTCATGGATTTTATTTATCATTTCGGGGACTGCGATCCAATTCTCGAAGAATCTATAAGTCAACTTAATCAAGTCTATTCCTTCACGAAGATCAGGCAAACCAGAAATATCATAGTCTTGAAAATATTCTGCTATTTCAGATAGTTCAAACAACTCTTGCAGGATGAAGAAAGGAAGCTGATTTTCAAGCAACAATATATCATCCCTTACCTCAAACATCATCACTGGTCTATTGAGTATTCGATCATCAGTCATATTCAACTTAAATGTGCCTTGCACCAAGATTAAAATCAGGAATGCCGAATCGATTAGTATCATTTTTATGAACTCTTCTGTGTTAAGGTGAATGGTTTCTGCGTAACAATTTCGCAAATCTGTCTCCTTTTTCCTAACAAAATCTACATAATCATTCAACCCTACAGTGTTACCAAGGTCAAGAAAATGTTGGAGGTACCTTCTTTTGTGCTCTTCCATTGCCTTGAGCTCCTTTTTGCCATGGTGAATTGGACCAATGGAGACCACTTGTGGTGTGTATGCTTTTCTATTTACTTGGCGCAATCGATGAGGAACTCGATAGATGCTGTAGTCTTTTGATAGATTTTGTACGTCTAGCAACTCGCTTTCCAATGAAGAAGATATTTTCTCGGTTACAGTTTGATTCTCACTTGATGCTCTATGAAGTGTCATCTGTTGATCGAAAATAGATTATCAATTTTGTGCTTAATAGAAACGATTCTTAAGCAATAACTTATTAACTCTATCGCTAAGGGTCGAAACTTCAATTTTTCCCCAAAAGCAAAAGAAAGTGCTGCTCGTAGAAGGAAACATATAAATCTTGAAAATAAAGAAACGACCCATAAGCAATTATCTTGAAAATGTAAAATTATTTCGACAATGGAAGATCGAAGGAACTATAAACAGATCGAAAAGTGTTGCTTGTAGAAGGAAACATATAAATCTTGTAGCAAATGAAGTAAAATAAAAAGAGTACCTTACAATTATCTAGCTTTACTCTACTTGATGGTCTGTCTACTCTGTGATTGGAGAAAAACATTCAAGACGCATAAACACTATTAGGCGACTCTACTTGATGGTCTAACGGCTTTCTTTTTTTTTCCTTCTGTTTATATATCTTTTTGGACTAGGAATCTCCCGACAAAAGGCCTTTTTGGGTTGTTTTCAAGTCTTGGTTCTATAATTGTGTTGGGAAATTAGCTGTTCATCATGTCGTTTAATGAAATCAGGTAGACAACCCTATATTTTTAAAACATAAATAGTTTCCCTATGTTTTGTTTTTGCCAAGTAATTCTGTGCCCTTGTGGACTAGTCAATACAGATGCATTTAACAACTGCTGACGTGTCAAAATATGATTAGAGATTAAAAAAATCTTTTCAAAAACAAATGAGTGTGTCTTGAGTGAAGATTTGTTCAAAATGCCCACAATAGGAGTTGAGTAAAGGAGTTGGGTGAATTCTATAATCAGCGCTTAACATGCACTTTAAATAGGTGCATGAATATAGATTATTACATAAAGAAAAATGAATATGAGATATTAGATTTGTACGGAGTATACTATCTTATTTATTGAATTTTAATAAATTAAGTAAATATGAACGAAATTAAGTAATTTATCAGTTACCGGTTACTTAATTTTATCTTCATTTACTTAATTTTCAAGCCTTTTATATAATAATTTTTTACCGTTTACATAATACCGTTTACTTAATTTTAGAAATTTTTACTTAATTTTTATCTTTTACAAAATTTTCAAAAATTAAGTAAAAGAAAAAAATTAAGAAAAATTTGAGTTAATTTAAATTCCTTTTACTTAATTTAGAAAATTTTTACTTGATTTTTTTACTTTTTACAAAATTTATAAAAATTATTTATAAAAAAAATTAAGTAAAATTTGAGTTAATTTAATTACATTTTACTTAATTTGAATAATTTTTACTTAATTTTTTTACCTCTTACAAAATTTATAAAAATTAAGTAAAAGTAAAAAAAAAAAGAGTAACTCATAGAGTTATTGGCAACAAAAACTATTTGTCGTTAAATGTATTTAGTAACAAATATTTTATTTAGTGATAAATATTTTTTTGCTACCAATAACTCTGCGAGTTATTTAATTTTTTCTACTTTTACTTAATTTTTGTAAGAGGTAAAAAAATTAAATAAAAATTACTCAAATTAAGTAAAATGTAATTAAATTAAGTAACTCAACTTTTGCATATTTTTTTGTGTTTTACTTAATTTTTAAAAATTTTGTAAAAGGTAATTAAATTAAGTAACTCAACTTTTATATAATTATTTTTCTTTTACTTAATCCTTCAAATTTTTGTAAAAGGTAAAAAATTAAGTAAAAGGTTCAGAAATTAAATAAAAGATAAAAAATCATTATGTAAATGGTAAAAAATATTATTATATAAACGGTAAAAAATAATAATTATGTAAAAGGTCTAATAATTAAATAACAGGACATAAAATTAAGTAATTGACAAGTTATTTAATTTCATTTACTTTTACTTAATTTGTTGAAATTCGATAAACGATGGAGTATACTCCCTACAAATCTAATGACTTAGATTTATTATGCTACGTCTAATGGTTAGAATTTGTTGCATGACTGTCTGACTGTAGGAGCGTTTGACTATAGAAGTCCCCAAAGGAGTTGAGTCCTCTATTCAAGCTCTCATCCAACTCTTTTCCCATTGTGGAAAGAGACGTGAATGTTTCTCACATTAACCCATAGAAAATATATATACTAACCACGTATGTTTTCTTGGCTTACACACTACCTTACAACTTCACTTTATAAGCTAAGTGAGAACTTTTACTCTTCACTAGTTGATTTCGGTTCAACTAAAAACCTAAAGGCTATTAGCAATCAACCCCTTTGATCCTAATACCTTAACCCAAATGCAAGTATGAGAATAACAACAATTGGGCCAAAAGTTCAAATCCAATTTGTTTAGTGTGTGACCCAATAAACTCACTCGAAATTGGCAATGGGCCTCGTCCCAAACAATTGGGCCCAAAGTTCAAAGCGGTATCTAATAATACATTATGATAACCCAAAATCGAGTGGCATCAGTGTTCCAAGTTAACATTTCACAGTTTGATATTTAGTCATTTTGTCTCACGATATCTATATTAAGCATAATGCATGGTCACATGTCAACCTTATATTACTTAATGCGTTTCTTGATCCCAAGTAGATTGATATACAAATGAATTCTCTTATTGTGTTACAGATTGAAGGCAAAAACACAACAATTATGTGTAAAATTTTTCTGGATAAACATTTAAGGACTATGAAGACACTTTGTGATGTTCTTATAGATGAAAAAAAAAAGAGTTGTACATATTTGGATGAGAACGAAAGGACTTGTACCTCAGTTGATCATAAGTACCATAAACAAAAGGAAAACCAATATATAATGGCAGGAACGGTATCCTACGAAAGAATTCTCTTATTTGGAATTGTTAGCATGATTAATTGTTGACTTCGGTTTGATGATGATGATTGTGAAACATCCATGAAAGATGTGATACGTTGCAAACTTGCTGATATCTTAATACAAATCACGTTATGCATGTACTATGCACATTGATGTAATCCCAATGAAGGTGGTGAATTGGATTTCTTGCTAAGTATAAAAGATTTTTAAAACTTTTTGCAATATTTTGAAAAATGAAAATTAATAGCTCAATCTAACACACCCAATTTCAGAAACTAAAATGAAAATAAGTAAAAGATAGAGAAAACAAATCCAAGATTTATAGTGGTTCGGTCCTCCTTGACCTACGTAGAAAAATAAATTTAATTATTTTATTTTGTGATGAGATTGTATTATTTGGATATGGCAAATTAACTGCCTCCTTTAACGTTCGTATTCTCTCCCTCGTTGGAACGCTACCATTGATCTCATTTTTACATTCTCAAATTCCTCTACCCATAAAGCTGCAAAAGAACTTCAAATTGACAAACCAAATTAAGGAAAAAAGAATGATTGGAGCGCAACAAATTAGAGTGGAGAGGGAGGTGTGGAGGGAAGGGATTGAAACAAATTAGAAAAATGGGACACAATTCGCATGAGCGTATTTGATGACAATTGTGCCTTTCACCAAAATTTGATCTTTGTGATGATGTGGCTTTGTTCTGGGTCGTGTTGTGTCGGGGAGATGTTGAGAATTGATGATTAGTAGATTTTTTATTGTGAAATGTAGATTCAGAAATTAGAATGGAAGTTCTGAAAAAGAGTTGTTGGGTAAGATTTGATTGGAGCCTAAAGTCTTAATTGGGGTTCCATCCGTCGTAAATGAAAAGAGACTTGGTTGTGATGTTTGTAGGGGCAAATGGAAACGAAGAGAGTAGAGGGAAACATGGTAAGAAATGATAACTGGAAGGTGTGCCCTTGGGGAAAATTTACATATGAAAATCACAGAGCTTGTGTAGCATTATCGTGTTTGTGCAAGAGTAGTACTTTATCAAGAATGAGTTAAAAGTGAATGAAGAAAGTCCATATAATGTTAGAATTTAAGTTTCTCACCTTTTTTCTCTTTTTAATCCTAGATCATTACAGTAAGACCTACTTAATTAACACTTTACCAGAATTTTTTTGTTTGAAACATTAACTGGATTATCATTTTTCAGCTCATCGTCAGGCGATGATTCTTTGTCAATGGCTGTTGAAGACTCTGTTAACTGGAAGAGAAAAAGAAAAAGGAGGAAAAAGATTGAGTTTTTGGGGAGTTTAGTGAAGAAAGTGATGGAAACGCAGGAGCAAATGCATCAGCATTTGATAGATATGATCGAAAGGAGAGAGAGGGAGAGGATAATCAGAGAAGAAGCCTGGAGGCGGAAAGAGATGGAGAGGATAAAAAGGGAGGAGAAGATAAGGGAGCAAGAGACATCTCGTAGCTTAGCCCTGATATCCTTCATCAAGAACGTATTAGGACGCAAATCCGAATTTCTTCAACCATCCACAACTACACAATCAGAAGACAATGGAAGCAAAGATGAAGGCATTACTCCCATTCTTAAAGATTTTAAGTGTGAAGAAAGTGATACAAATAACAAAAGATGGGCAGAAGCTGAAGTACAAGTACTGATCATGCTTCGAACAGCTTGGGAACAGCGGTTGCTAGGTTTTGGCTCTAAATGCTCTAATGTTTGGGATGAAATATCTGCAGGAATGCAGACCATGGGCTATAACCGTACAGCGAAGAAGTGCGAAGAGAAATGGGAAAACATCAAAACGTACAACAAAAAATGGTCTGGAAATGGGGAATTGAAGCAGCATAACAATGGTGCATGCCTGTTTTTACAGGAACCAAACTTGCAGGATTCTGACTTGCCATGCAAAAGTGGCACAAAAACGGACTGATTAACCGGGTAAATGGAAATTGTTTCAAACAAACGAACAACGAAAATGTGGTAAGTACTGAGTAGTGGTAGGGTGTAGATATTTCAGATCTTAGTTGTGATCTGTTTATAACTAAAATTTTGCAGGCTCACATGGAGTGGTCTTGTCTTCAATTGCTTTTCTACACGAGCTTTGTGTTTACATTTGCTTCTGATGTAAACATTGCTGAATCATTGATTTTATTTGTGTTCTCTTTGCGGGAACAAGTGCAAATGTCAATTAGAGAAAGCATATCTGAAGCTAATTTTGTACGATCGTGTTTGTTTGAGGTAGATTTGGTAGAAGTAGATTGTAGAAGTATATTGCATAGTACAAAAAGTAAAAACAGTATGTTTTTTTAGCTGCAAATTGTCTTTACACAAAGACACTATGGGTGTTTAGTTTTGGTAGATCGAATAGCACATGCAAATTGCAGAGTGGTAGATTACATAATGAAAAAACTAACTTTTGAGTGTTATTCTAATATGTTGTCTTTCAAACATCCCCACCAAACAAACACTATCTTCTCATTTGATTGTTTATATGCTTAGTTTAGTTCAAATCTTTTACTTGTATCATTATTTTTATTTGCGGATTATGGGTATATATCAGTAGGGTATTCATTTATATATTGGAGAATTATTAAACTACATAGTAATAATATACTATTAACGTGAGATAACATTCATAAAATACAACAAAAAAGACATGACATCGACACCCCAAAAGCATAATTAAAAAAAATCTAATAAAGATAATACATACACTTGACTTGCCAATGAAACATATATATTTTTTGAAATATTTATACTATTTAATAAACATGATGTGCACTAATATTTAAAGTATTTTTGTATCTGTCTAAATATGCAACGGAGCATATGGGTTTTATGAAATATTTTAAATATATAAAAATAACTAGGTATATTAATAAATATATGAGTGAAAATTTGAATTATCCTGTATAAATTCATCAAAAAATCTTCCAAATAATAAATTAAAGAAAATTCATTTGTATGGTAAATTAGTGGAGAAAGTAAAACAAATAATCCTAAACTTTATTTGTGGTCGTTTTCTACAAATAAATACTCCCGCAATTTCAAATTAATAGTCGTTTAAATCTTCAACACAGATTTAAAAAAGATTTATATGTCTGAATTTTAAGTTAATATTTTACGTTTTTATCTTTTGTATTTTTTTACTATTTTACAATCTTAAAAATAATAAGCCATACATTTTATTTCAATTGGAATGACAAATGGAAGTTAGCAGAAATTTGCGTCATAATTTATTTTTTGCGCGTTTGTGCAGAACTCAATTCTATTTATAATTGAAAAAAAAAAATAAAATAATTTCTTAAATTTGTAAAACGAAAATCAGTTTGTAACCAAAAAAAGAAAATTCTTTGGAGTGAATTGTTTTAAAACGGAGGAGTAAGATTATGAATTATGCGTTTTAATTAGCCTTTTTTCCAAATATTGTTTTACTTGTTAATTATCAGACTATCACTTGTTAATATATATATATATATATTCATATTTATTTAGAAGAAGATGCTTCATGAAGAAAGTAAAGAATTACAAGTAAAATAAGAGGGAAGAAGAGTAGAGCCAAAGCAGGAGGTGGTTGCAACGAACCCATACCCAATGGAGCCAACAATAACATAACAACAATAACCAGCATAACCACGGTCGAACCGACGGCCCAACCACACTGGTTTTGATCCATCTCTTTCCTTAATTCCTTTTTATTATTATAATTATTATTACTCTCAAATAGTTGAGAAATTCTTAATTTGTTTAGTACTGAAATTGTGCCAAGTTTTGATGAAGAAATGAATATTTATATGCAAAATATTTGTACTGTGGTGGCTACTGGTGAAGGATTACAATGGTATCAAAAGATGCAAGTGGCAACTGTAAACGACATGTCCAATTTGTGTTTCTATGTTTGGAGAAAATACTTCATTTGAAATAATCCCAATTTAGTTATTGCCAATTTCGTATTTTATCTTCTTTTTCTTGTATTTCTTTTGGAGCTATATAGGAAAGTTTGTTTACACTAAAATTGACTAATAATTACTAGTTTGAATAGTCAATGATGGCTTTTATGGTAGATAAGGAAACACATTCACTTTTAAACAAGTTTGATCTTTCTTAAATTATTAAATTAGGGTACCAAAAACTGCTAATTAACGAAAAACAAATAAAAAAAACTTGTTTCTCCCTAAAAAATAACAAAATTCTCGCTTTTAACAAAGCGAGAACTACGACAAGGCTACCTCAAGATTGTTTGAGGCCATAGGCGCAAATTATTTTAATAATTTAAAAAATTTGAAAATATTTGTTGGAAAAAGCGGTCCGCTCATGACGAATGAACCGAACTCCATCGGTTAAGGTATAAACCGGAACGATGGACCTAGACCAATTGACGAACTCAATTAAGATGAACCCAAAAGGACCATGAACTAAGTCTATTGGAATCATTAGGCTCATTGGGCCCAAAGCCCATTTAAGAGCTTATATATTAAGAATGGAAGAATGAATTTCATTCTTCCATTCCACACTTCCTCCAATGTGACAAAAAAAAGAGAGAGGGAGGAGAAGTGATCTTGCTTGCTCTATGCCACCTCTCTCCTCTCTTCACTCGTCCTTCGTCCGTCGTTGGTCTCGATCCGCTCAATATTTAGGTTGCAAAACAGATGAGCACTCCCGTTGCCAACCTGATAGTGGTTTGCTCGATAGATCAACATCAACCTGCTGGTTGGATCAAGCGTCCGCTAGAATCAATGTAGGTAATTCGAACCTACTATTATATACTGTTTATCTGTTAAACCGGTACTAGATTCTTTCAGTGGAATCAGAGCGGAGCACAAATTTCAACAATATGTTTTGAAATTATTGTTGATCTTTGTCTGTAGTACCTACTGTGAATTTCTTATATTCGACTTTCTGTTTCTAACGACGTTTTTGGTTCGAGTCCGTCCGGAGCCGAAAACTGAAAGTTGGATTTTCAAAATTCTGATAAAATATTTGAGATCAGCGACCTAAAAAACGTTACCGACCAAAATTTTGTTGCGACATTCTATCAGAAAAGTCGTCAAATCGTCGAAAACCCGATCGAAAAATATTAAATGAGAAGCTTATAGATGAATTTTTCATCTGATAAGAATGACGACGTGGCGATTTGCCATTCGTCCACAAGACTCACTCAGCACGCGACACTTGGCAAAGTAATAACTTCGGTCAAAGTTGACTGAGGCATAGACCACTCAGAGATCGACACGTGGCAAAAGATTTAGGAAGAAATTTTTGGATTGACACGCCACAGGGACTAATGAGGATATGACACATGTCGTTATCGGCACGTGGCATACATGCCATCATGACGTGGCGTCCACATCATCAGATTTCAGACAAATGAAATTACGACACTTGTCAAGTATGACACGTGTCTCCACGCTACTACGATACGTGGCAAAATTTGGAGTCGCACGTGATCACTAGTGGGATTGACATATGGCGGGTGACACTTGTCCTGACCTCCAAATTTTGTGAAATTTTCGGCAGAATTAAAATTTGGATTTTTTCTGAAATTTTTGACATATTTTTCACAATTTTGTGACTTCTAAAACTATTTTTCCAAATTTTTAAATATTAAAAGTAGTTAAAAAATTGTGAAAAATGTAATTTTGGCCAAAAATTATTTTGGAAATTGGTTTTCAAAATAATTGATTTTAAAAATGTGTAATTGTGGTTCTTATTTAGATAATTGAAATGAGATTTCAATTATTTGGGGAATAGACGAGTGCGTATATACCCGTTTTATTTGTAATTTATTACATATATACGAATGAGGTAAAACCATATTGCATCGAACATAGTGCGAATTAAGGAAGAATTTGCACAACTCACAAAACAAGTATTTTGGGATGGTGGAGGTCATAAAGGGAAAGAAAATAATTATGCATAAGTGCGCATAAGTGATAAAAGTTTGCTTAGTTCATAAGAGATTATGATTCTTATCACCAATATTGGTGAAGGGTATTGGTTTATACTAGAATTTCATAAAAACATGATTCCCTAAGTATTGCAGAAAGATAATTGGAGATTCTAGAAAATAAAAACATTTTGAAATTGGTATGTCCAATATTAAACCATGATCGCGAAAATAGATCGTGAAAAATGGGAGACCACTTTATGGTCGTATGATTTATAGAATTCTTTGAAAAATTGGTACAACCACTTTTGAATTATATTCTAACATATTGGATTGTGGTCCATTATGTATCCAAATTGGTAGGTATTAGCTTAATGCTATATGGATTTAGAATTATTTTGGGATATTTATTGGTATTATTTGTGTGTTAATGCTGACTAATGTTAATGTACGTGTATTAATATTGAAATTGATTGTTTGGATATCATGTTGGTTCAATAAATGATATTGATTTCATTTATTATTTTTGGCTTATTGTTATGTTGATTTGCCTTAATTTAATATGCAATATTT
>CAODLS010819818.1:0-11384 GCA_948243855.1 Flueggea neowawraea | reverse complement strand
CTTTCTTAGTAACCAACAATCAAATCGACGAATATATCCTTAAAATATTATTTACCTATGAATTTTCATTTATTTTTAAAACTTATAAATCATTTCATAAATATTTTATATAAATCAATTTTTATAGAAATTACAAAAAATATTTTATATTTTTAATAATTTCAAAATATAATATATTATAAAATATTTTTATTTAATTAAATAAATTAATTTTGGCCATTTTTTAAAAATATTCTTCATTATAGAATTGTTGAACTACTAACTTTAGTTTTATTTGTTATGAGAAATATATTTTATGTAATAAAAATAAATTATTTTTATTTGATTTTTCTTATATTATTAGTTTAAATTTAATAATAATAAGGGTACTATAAACTTTTTTCAACTATCTTTCTAGAAAGTACAATTTTTAATCAAACACAATAAATTATACTTCCCAAAAATTTAATATAGTAACAAAATACTATTGTATATTATTTCTCGAAAAGTCACTTTTAAGAAAAGTGAACCAAGCAAGTCCCAACAAATAATCATAACACATATAAATATACAAATGCAGGAAAAAAAATTTAGACTATTGTACCCTTATTTATTTTCAATAATTATTAATATACTCTTGTTTATATTTAATAATTACTCACATATTTTTTTTTTCATTTTTAATGAAGATCCATATTATCACATATTTATCCATATTTGAAATTCATTTAAAATCTGAAAACCTATCAATATTTCTATTAGTTGTATCTAAATTTTATCTCTATTGAATTTCAAAAAAGTGAAAACGTTATTCACTAGATTGCTTATATATATCTTCACTAGATTGATGACCATGGTCGTGTCTTTTAAACCTATCAATAGTTCTATCAGTTATATCTAAATTTTATCTGTATTGAATTCCAAAAAAGTGATGACGTTGTTAACTAGATTGCTTATATGTATCTTCATTAAATTGACGATCATGGTTGTGTCTTTTTATTACTATGCCCACTGAAAATACTTAACCTTATTAATAAATTTAAATTAAATAATTATAATTAATATAAATTATTATCTAAATATTATTATTGTATAATATATCTATTTTACTATGAATATTCTACTTATAAAAAAAGACTATGTACAACACATGAACACAACATACTAGTATTACTAAAAATACAATGTATTACCGAAATTGCTGCAACAAATTCCTGTCAACGTCAACAACGCCGTCCAAGTAGCGGCTTTTTTTGGGGTCAATTATTAGTTTGTCATTGTGTGATAATGTATTAGTCGTTTCATCTCCCAATTTTAAAAATCTTCTTATTTTGTTTTTGTCATGATGTACCGTTTCTCAATCTAACGGAATACGTCAATATTGTATTATATTATTTATCTTTTATTGATTAACGTGTTATAAATTTTTTTAAATAATATGTTAAAGTCATTGACATATTATTATTTTTTAATTAACTAAATATGTTTATATAACAGACAAACAAGTATTTATAGGTAAGTGAGTATGGTATTAGTATAAAATGTGTTATCCACATGAGTACAAGTAAGATATGAGTATAGAGTTTGAGTTATAAGTACGAATAAGAATATTGATATATTATAATCATATCCGATCTATTGTCATTCCTAATGTATATATTCAACATGCAATTCTCATATTAGGATATGGACATAACCCCGAAGTTAAACTCTAAATATTGAAATAGATGAACCTAAAAATGAAACAATAAAAAAATATTAGAAAAAAATTACTTCTCGACTAATGCATTTAGTCGTTACTTAATTATATATTCTTCTGTGCCTCGTTGCCAGATTATCATATCTGGAGTAGGTCTTTTGACTATCAAAGCCTCCTAACAAGGAATAAGGCAAAATGGTTTTTTAAACACGTGACATGGGTCTTATAAGCCATATTAGCAATGTTGACGCGTTCTGTTAGATTGTAGAAATGGTATGTAATGACAAATATAAAATATGAGGCTTTTTAAAATTAGGGAATGAAAACGGTTAATATACTATAACATAGAAACGAAATAGTAATTAATCTTTTTTTTAAAGGACTTTTTTATTGCAAAAAAACCCTAATTTCTTGTCGGAGTTAATTATACCAATGATCACAAAAGTTTTTGTGTTGCTCAAGTTTGATCACAAAAGAAAAAAATTGCTATACAATGGTCACTATTGTTTTTTTTCCTTCAAAAAGGTCACTTTGGCAAAAAAACTCAACAGACTGGACATGATGAACACAGGCTGGTCACCAGATCGGTCAGTCAGTGGTCAGTATTTTTTTCTTCAAGAAAGTCACTTCGACCAGAAAACTCGACAAATTAGACAGGCAGGACACATGCGGATCGCCATATCAGTCAGTCAGGTCGAGTCAGACCTTTTATTAATTGTCACTTCAGCAAAAAATGTGTCTATGATAATAGATGTGATATACTTACATAATACTTTATATCTAATTTATCGAATTTTTAGGCTAAAATAACCCTTTTGAAGTAAAAAAAATAATACCTACTGTATAATTTTTTTTTATCAAACGTGAGCAAAGTAAAATTTTTTATGAGCATCGATACAATTAACCGTTTCTTGCAGCCTTATCTCTACTTAAATTTTCCCTTCCTGTCTAGCCTCCATAACCAAACAACATTATTACCTCACCCATTTCCTCTTCCGAATGGCTTTAAAAACAAACCTTCTTCTTCTTCTGCACCCTCTATCACTTCTCCTCTGAATCCACTCGTTCGCTTACGGATCATGTGATCAAAGAAGCCGAGTGCTTGATAAGGTCCTTAAAATCGACTGTAAGTCAAGTAACACAACTTACTCTTCGTCAAGCACTGGCTTCTTTGATAACATGTTCATGTGTATGTAAGTGTAACCCACTCCACCAGTCTCATCATTCAACTATTTGCATCAGCAAAAAAGCCTAAAATCATAAAGATTAGTTATTTGTTGTGTGCTAATTAAGATGGGATCGGTTGAGTTGTTCAGAGATCTAATTATTACTTGGAATAATGTTTGGATAAGTTGCTTTTGTAGGGTCAAAAGGGTATTAATGGATTCGTGGTTCTGATTTGTGTTAACTGATATTGCAAAGATCAAAAGGTAGATCTGTTTTGATTTTGGCAATATCAGTTCATCAATATATTATAGCTTCAACTAATTTGTGCCTGGGATTTTTGCTTAGTCTTTACCAAGAAATGATTCACGTTATTAAGCAAGCACAAAAGAAGCAGACTTTTGTCCAGGGGGTAAGTTTAGGGAAGCACAAAAGCTATTTGGTGAAATACAAATTCTTGAGCTTATGTTAAATTCCATAACATATAGTCAAATGGGTTTTCAAGAATAGTTGTGTTTTAGAGGCAATGATACACTTTGATGGCAAAATGAAGCTAAATTGCCTGGAATCTATCTCAGGGTTCTGTTAGTGTCAATTGCCAAATGTTGAAAAGTTTACTATTATTGTGTGATTCTCAGGGAAAGGTCACTTGGAAATAGCCAGAATAGGAAAAGGTGAATGAGCTCATACCAGAAATGGAGAAGAATATTTTGATTTGCTTCCAACATTTCCAATGCAGAAGCCAAGAGAAAAATTGCGTCAGAGATGCTGGTTTGATGTTAGCAAAGAAAATTAGGCTATTTTTAGTTTAGAAAACAATTTTTTGATTTTTAAGTGGAAGTTCTAACCCAGAAATCCAAGTATCCAACAGAAGTCTGAGCATCCATTTTATACAGCAACACTGTTCCTTTTGCTACAGCACTTATTCCAGAGATATTCTGCAATTTCTGAGTAGCAGAAACTGCATTTTTTGAGTAGCCGAAATGGATTGATTTTGTTAATATGTAATAGGTCGCAAAGAACTTGACAAATTATATATATAGTCAAGTTAATCCATTCATAAAACAAACAAGATATTTACAACTTCAGAACACTTAAATATTAAAAAACATAAACAAACTACTGTAAAGATCTACCAAGGCTCTGTTGTAGTATCTTTCAACAGAGAACTAAACGCTTAAAGTTACCAACTATGCTATCCTCCACCCGACTATTCAGACAATCTGAAAAAGGGCACATTGTATACTCTCCCTCCACAAACGGATGTTTAAGTAACATCTCTGCTGTCCATCTTCTCTGGGGATTCGCCTCGAAACACCTGCTCAAGAAATCCTTTCCTTCTTCAGACAAACAGTTTGGTATTCTTGGTGATGCTACCCAGCACACATATCAACTCCTTTGTGTTAAACTTCCAAGGTCTTTCTCCTGTTATCATCTCTAACACTATGCATCCAAGAGACCATACATCCAGTGCTGCCTCAATCTTCCCATCTGCCACTGACTCTGGTGACATGTAAAGAGGAGTTCCTCTGAATGTAAACCTCTGTATCGGTAGTTCTTCTCCAGGGACTTTAGCTAGTCCAAAGTCAGCTATTTTTAGCTGACTCAAACCACCATCTTTAGCAGGAAAAACCGGGATGTTTTCAGGCTTCAAATCACAATGCACGAGTCCTCTTTTGTGAATTTCAGAAAGCCCTTTCAAGATCATCCAGGCATAGCAAGAGGCGTGCAATTCCGGAATTCGACCTCCGTACAGATTCATCAAATCGTGAAGACAACCACCAGAGGCATATTCAAGCAGCAAGTTATAGATATATAAGTCCTTCTCAATACTAAGATTTCCTCCATAACATTGAACAGTCCCAGGACAACCAACAAAACACTCCAATATAAGCTTCTCTACCCGAAGAGAAACAGATTTTTCAACCAAAGATGACTTCACCGCCAAAGGAACCCCATCAGATGAAATTGCCTTGAAAACAGAACCAAAAGAACCTTTCCCTAGAAGATGGAGCCTTACCCAAGATTCCACGGCTGCGCTGATCAAACTGCTACTATGCTACTTCTTTTTTTTGTCCCGGTAACGAGGAATTGAAATGAAATAGGTACAGTACTGCGTATATATACGGCAATCGAAATCAGTGTTCTATTCTAATTGTAATCCTTCTTCGAATGGAACATGAAAAAATAGAAAAACCGCGTAACTCAACGGTCGACTTAACGATATTGATTCTTGACGCACAAGAATTAGTTATGTTTCCTCTGTAAATTCGAACTTCTAAATAGTTAAGACGACCTATTACTTATGGTAACGATTAACAAAGACTCAACGACATGTCGTATATGACCGAGGAACTAATCTACACCGTTTTACTAATTTCCTCTTGTTTACGGGGAAGTCCACGTTCTAAAACCCATCTTGGCCCAGATTGGTTAAAAAAAGGAAAGAAAACATGGAAAAAACTCCATTTGTATTTTGCTCTGAAATATCATTCAAAGCTTGGTTCCCTGCAAACTAAGTCAGACATGGTTGACTCCGCCAAGGTCAGTTCAATCGTCTTCTGAGTTTTCTCTCTTTTAATTAAGTTCTTGTTTCTGTTTAATTGTTTCTGGTCTTTCTTCGTCTTTGTTGGTCATTGTTTCTATTAATATACTTAAAAGAATTTGGGAAGAAATGTGATGCCTTGACATCTATGAATACATAGTTGCATGTTTCGCTTCTTCCATATATTATCTCTCACAGATTACATATTTGGTTTCTTGTGTTTACTAAAGTTTCATCCTTTATGTTTTTCTCTTAGTATAAGGTTGAGTGACCAAAATAGAATTTATAGTAGTTCAACATGGATAAACACATAAACTAATCTTGATATGAAATGCTTTCTTTTATTGCTATTTTGGTGATTGATGGATGATCTGTGTTTATTTGGGTAATTTTCTCTGAATTGATTTTGTTTTATGTGGAAATATTGACAAATTCTGTAAAAAAATGTTAGTACGGATGTGAATGTTGTATTTCTAGGTGATTCAGATTTATTTACAATCTTATACTATCTTTAATTGTGTGTTAAAGGATCGAAATTTGAATCATTTTGGATGAGTTGTAGAGGGTTTGTGTTTTCCAAGTTTGGATCTTTTTTTCTTTTAGTTGAATTTATAGGTTCATTGCAAGTAAAGTAAGAAACAAATGCAGTTTTCCTGATATATTTGAACAAATTCCTATCTTTGGTGGTGGAGATAAATTAAGAAGGTGTGACTTGGATGAATGTGATCAAAGATGAATGTGTTCCAAGATATTGGCTCGTGTTAATGAAAATGGAAATTTTGCACATTCTGTTTGCGGTATTGATTGCTTGACTGTATTAAGCTACCTTAGCGAGTTACTGTAACGTGAGCAATGATACTGCTACAACGTGTTTGTGCCTCAATGCAAAATGTGTCCTTTATCTTTTGTTTATCGTTTTCTTGTATTATTCTTTTCCGTTATGGAAATTTGGACTCATGCTACATAATGAGGTTGCTAGATGTTGTTGCCATGCTTGTGGGAGCTGGAACAAATGAAATTTTCGCTCTAAAATGAAGAAAAAATATTGAATATTCATATGTTTAATTATTCTTATATTTCACCAATTTTAGTAATATGAAAAATGGCTCAGATGATAAAAATTTTAGCAGTATCAAGAGTGAAATGCAAAATTTTTGAAAACTAAAGATGTAATAATTTTTGATTGGTGGTGAGAGTGAAAACCTGGGTGATTCTTCAAGCTGGGTTCTATTATTGATGAAGTTGTGTTATTCACATTTCATTTACAATGGTATGGGTGAACATAGATTGTTTGGTAATAGACCCAGATGTAGACAAAAACTTAGATCTCTTGTTGTGCAACTGAAGAGAAGGAAACTAAGCTGTTAATTTTGGCTTTGTGCAGGAGCATTTTGTAACCGCGGTGACAGAGGGTCATGAAACAGCATGCTGGGGTTGTGGTTTACGCCTTCTTCTTCCGACTTACACCCCCATCTTTAAATGTGGATGGTGTGGGGCAATTACAAATCAAAATGAGAGAAAATGTGACAACAAGCACTTTCGGTGGAGACGCATGCGGGACCAGTGCTTTGTGTGTGTCCTCCTTGGATTCATGTTCTTCTTAATATGTATGTCATTTTGTGTTTCATGTTGCATTTTTTAAAACCTTTTCGCTATATCTCTACCTGTTAGTATTGTTGGTCTCCTTGCATGTATTAAAAGGAAGCAGGTGTTGATTTAGAGCAGATGTTCTATATGAAGACAGATTTTTCACAGAAGACACACAATTTCGCTCACACACTAGCTGTCTGTATCTCTGCATAAAGTACTCCTTTGGATTTGTGTTGTGGTTATGTTGGAGAAATGTTCATTGCACTCTGTTTTTTGACCTTCATATTGTCCTTTTATATTACCATTCTCTGATGTAGGAATGGCCTGGTAAACTTAATAATGAGATGGTCTTCTAATTAGGCACTTAAGTGAATTACCCTGACTGACATCAACTGTTTTATTATTTGTTTCAAATATCCACATTCCCTTGACAAACCTTAGATTCAGAATTCATACTAGAACTAGAATCTTTGCTCTTTTCTTTCTTTTGCTATAAATGAAGCATTTCCTTGTTGTTTTGACTTGTTTCAGATATCCATATCCGGAGAAATCTTTCCTTACAAATTTTGCATTGAACTTTCTGAAATGCAGTTGGCGGTGTGTGGGCAGTGTATCCTGTTGTTTTCTCCGTCAGTGATTTCTGTGGGATATTTCACTTGATCGTAACAACTATTTTATCGATATCTACCATCGCATTTTTCAGTCTTGCGGCCTTTAGATGTGCTGGGAAGCCACCAACAATACAATGGGGCAGCTACCCTGTTTTGGGAAAAGGTTATCTTGAGAATTACACCTTCTGTTGTTATTGCTCAAAGCCAAAATCACCTAGAAGTCATCATTGCCGTTCATGTGGAATGTGCGTGCTGGACATGGATCATCACTGCCCTTTTGTAAGTATCTTCTATCTTTTTGTCTTGGAATCTGCCTGCAACAAGCTATGTGGTCTTTTGTCTTCCTTTGCGATACTTTAGGAGTTTCTGTATTTAGTTTCCTTTTTGCATCCAGTTTAGAAGATATTGCATTAGGAATTTAAAGTTAATTTATATTTTGATAAAGATATTGGATTAATGCTGCTTTCAATGTTCTAGGCTAGGAATAAATAATGATTTAAAGTGAATAAAATGATAAGTCAATAGATAAGTCTTTAAGTCTAATAAAATGATTCTAGTGTCCATCTCTTTTCTTGCAGTGACAAATTTATTAAGATATCATTTCTTCTTGTGGTGAAACCGAAATCATAATTTACATTGATTATTGCTCTCCCTCAAATTCATTTTTTTTTACCAAGAAAAAAATCAAGTTTATTATACTCATTTCCACCAGTATCAGATGATTTGTTTTTCAATTGTAATTTTACTGTTCTAAAATTTCCTTTGTTTCTGTAATTTCTTTGCAGATTGGAAATTGTGTTGGTGCATCTAATCATCGACATTTCATCGCTTTTCTTATTTCTGCCATCATCAGCATGATCTACGTTACAGGCATGTCTGTTTATGTGGGTTTATACATTTGGCCACCTTTAACACTCAAATCCAGTGGTGGTTTGAGGGCGATGAACAGCAACGTGGTTTGGAGAGCATTGAGGGAAATTGTTTTTGCTGTACTAAGCTCTGCCGAGCTTCTTTCTGCCAGGGGTCTTGTTCTTGTTTATCTGTTTATCTCTAGCGTCGCCTTGGAGGTTGGTTTAAGTGTGCTTCTGTGGCAGCAGCTTTCATACATTTACGAGGGGAAAACATACTTGAGCCATTTAAGTTCCCAAGGAAGCACTCATTTAAGTTCCCAAGTAAGCGAGAAGGAAGGAGAAAAGGGCTGCAAAAACATTTTTCGGTTTTTTGGCTGCCCGCACCCTATCTTAGGATGCATGCCTTCATTTTTGAGACAATTGCCTATCTTCCGCAATCCAAAGAGTCACAAGACGTGAGATGTGGCTGCATTTTGAATATAGCAAATTGTTCCCTTTTTGAGGATGATACTCAGTCTCTGATGTGGCCGTGCTGTATATTGTATACTTTGTTGCTCAACCATGGAGAAGGTTAAGTAGGTAGTAATAGTGTAGAAGGTAGCATTTTCAGTTGCTCCATACTGGAAAACAAGAAAAAGTAAATGTCAAAGACCACAGGAGTTGTAAAATCTTTAAAGTCTGTTTTTCGTGTTAGTTGAGAATGGTTGGCAAGTGAAGCCGGGTTTGTAGGTCCTGTGAGGTGAGAGTTCAGAGGATCAGTCCATTATGTATTTTGTCGTTCCTTCACTTCAACTTCTGTTTATCAACTTCCATTCAATTCGTTCATATCATCATTTCTGACTAACTGCTTATTACTTGCATCAGAAATTGTGATTTTTATGTTTTGAGTTCCTATGTTTAAAAAATGGCTTTACGGCGTCAGTTAGCTATTCAACTTAAGGGTCGTTTGGTTAAAAAATGTATTGAAATGAGAATCGAAGTCGAAGTAATTCCTACTATAACTGCTTGTTTAGTTTTAAGCCCTTCTGTTTCCTATTAATTTCTGAATAATTAAATTTGTTTGTTTCTGAAAAGAAAAATAAATAATAATTATGTTTGTTGGTTTCTGAAAATAAAAGTAAATAATAAAAATTGTGGGGTTTATTTTGAAGGAGTAATATTTTGTGTATTTTATATAATTTTTGCAATAATTAGTAATAATTGCACAATAAAAAAAAAAGAGAAAGTATATAAATACACAAGATACTAAACGATGTGTTTGCCAATAAGTCCACAGTTTGTGTTTGTTTTGAAGTTTGCGTGCAAATATATATTTTTTAATTAAAGAAATTCCACACGAGATCTTTGATGATAAACAAAAGTCATTTTTGCAAAATCTTAAAAATATTGACGAATAAATTAAATATGTACCCTTCGAATTTTTTCATTAATAATTTACTAAATTATTTTATATTTAAATTTATCTTCTCAATATTACATTCTATATGACAATTTCTTAAAAAACCCTATTCTTTTTTAGGTGAAAAGCACCTTATATAAACATTAGGATAAAAAAATAAAAATATCATATCTTTTCTGCGCAAGTTTTTTTTTTATTTTAAAAAGCATAATACTTGGACCGACCCGGTTATATAAGAAAGAAACCGGTTTTCCGGGTTGAAATAGCAAAGCTAAGAAATGTGTAAATTGATTAAATAGGGCTGGCTCTGTACGTCCTATTTAATAAAATCCTCCTCCTCGTCCTACTCCTCCGTCTCTCTTCGAAAACCCTAATCACATAATCGTTTCACTTCATCTGGAGTTGGAGAAACTATAGTTTATTCCCTGACCAAGCAAGTCACCGAATTCTCCTGCTGGTACCCAAAAAGTTCCCATTCGTCTTCTTCAAAACCTCCTCTTAGGGTTTCTACTACTCATGTTTTCAGTTACTTCAAAACTTTAATATTCTTATATTGAATGTTTTCGATTTTAGGGTTCTAATTCTTGTTTGTGCCCTTAGTTTTAAGCATCTGATTAATATCTAATGCAACTGTGATCAGAAAAGTTTTCATTTTTTGAGTGATTATGTTTTCCTTTCTTGGTGCTTAATTGGAGGTTGTGTTTGGATACTAAATTCAATTTTTTTGGTGGAATCTGCTACTTGCAGGGAGTGATTCGTGGGTTTTCTTTAGCTAATCAATTGGTTGAAGCCGGAAGAGATGCCTGGCACAGTGATTTTGCCTCTTCCGGCACCGCCTCCGGGTGGAGATAACACTCCGCTTCCGCCTTCCCAAGTTGTAGAACAGCAGCCAAAGGATGAAAAACCAGAGCAGAATAAAGCTCCGGTCGCCACCCACACGAGAACTATTGGAATTATTCATCCCCCTCCAGACATTAGAAACATTGTTGACACAACTGCTCAGTTTGTTGCAAAAAATGGTCCTGAGTTTGAGAAAAGGATTATTGCCAACAATGCTGGCAATGCTAAGTTCAATTTTTTGAATTCTTCTGATCCATATCATGCCTACTACCAACATCGTTTGTCTCAGTTTCGTGCCCAGAATCAGTCTGCAGCTCAGCAACCTCCTTCACAGCCTTCTGATTCTGCAGCCCCAGAGCCAGCTCCTTCTGCTCCTGCTGCTACAAGTATTGAAGCAGCTCCAAAACCTGATCCCGCTACCCAGTTTAGACCCCCTCCTCGTAAAGTGCTTGAGCCCCCAGAGGCAGAGCAGTATACTGTTAGGCTTCCTGAAGGGATTACTGGAGAGGAACTTGATATTATAATGCTTACGGCTCAGTTTGTGGCTCGTAATGGGCAATCATTATTGACTGGACTGACAAATCGAGAAATGAGCCATGCTCAGTTCCAATTTTTGAAACCAAGTCACAGTATGTTCAGTTTTTTTACTGGACTTGCTGATGCATATTCAAAAGTTTTGATGCCTCCAAAGGGCTTGCCTGAGAAA
>CAODLS010819796.1:0-13027 GCA_948243855.1 Flueggea neowawraea | reverse complement strand
GAGGCACTAGTTTCCTTTGGAAATTTAGAGACTAGAATGCCAAAGCCTTGTCCTCTTTCTCTAAGTACCTGATGAGAATGAACACAATACAGATCACCCAATTAGTTTCACTTTTTCTCTTTTTGGCTTTGATTGGGTCAGTGTGCTTTAATTAAGAAACTAAAACAGTGGCATTTATTTATAATTAAGCATTGGATACCTTGAATGCATCTTCATCAGTTCGATCATCTCCAATGTAAACAGGAAAGACATCGGTACAGTTTGCATATCCTATATTAGTACATGTGAGATTGAAAAGGAGTTGGAACAAGTACAGTACAAATAATTCTCCATATCATTGTCGGCTCAATTTTAATTTATAGTGAATAAAATAATCAAGTGGGAGGTGTGGATTATTATAGTCCACTTTGACATATTCATAGAACTGCTATTCCAAATTCTGACAACCATTGTTATAGTTTTAACGTAGATTCTACACATGTCCAATTTGTCAAATAGGTCCAATCCCATGTATTACTCATCTATTTACAACCTTTATGTACGTGTATTCTAATAATTTCGATACTAAAGAGTTAAAGATTTGATTATAAAAACTAAATGATTTTTAACTAAATTCATATCACTTTATCACCATTCTGGATGGGATGGGAATAAGAAGAATGAAAAAACTTACCAAGAGATTCTAACAAGAATTCAAGAGCCTTCCCCTTGTCCCATTTGATGGTGGGACGGATTTCTAGTACCTATATTTGAAACTCAAAAGAATAGTAGACTGAAAGTGAGTCATCTCTTATTCATACCCACATACTGAAATTACTAAATTTTTTATTTTTAAGGAAAAGAAAGATTTTATGGTAACAAATGATTGGATGCCATGTCATACACACACCTTCCTTCCTTGAGTAAGTCTAAGTTTTGGGTACTCCTTCAATACTGACTTCACCACTTGTGCCAACTCACTCCATTTCTGCATTTTACATGCATCTAGTTAGTTAATAATACACCTTTTATAAAATAATAATAAGTAATTATATAATTAAAAGTTTTTAAGCAAACTGTGCAAACTGTGACAGATTCCTAACCTTTTCTTCAACACAGCGATAATGCACAGACAGGCAGAACTTGTTGTTCTCTAATTTTGCTCCTGGTGTTGATTTTATCTTCTCCACCAGTTGCTTGTAAACCTGAAATTCCATTTCAATATTACAAAGAAAAAACATTAATACATGCTTTAATCAAACTTAATTGTTCTGTTTTAAGAAAATGATTTGTTCCTAATTACAAACCTCATCAATCATGGGTAAGAATTCACTTGCAGGTTGGAAGATGAGAGATTCATTTCCCTGAATAATACGCAAGAAACAGAAGGAAAAACAAAAATCTTATTAGTTCATTTCTTTTTCAATTTTTTTCAAACTGCAATAGTGATAGAACTGTGTAAAGATAACTTACTTCCTTGTATTTGGAACCTTTTGCTGGTCCTTTGATGTCCATGCCATGGCTGCCAGCATAGTACAGCTCTGCTAGTCGTACAAAGTTATATACCTTCAATGAGCACAAACATACAAATTTAACTCAATTTTTGTTAAACCAGAACAAAAACAGGAGAAAGAAAAAGAAGAGAGGAAGATGTTATTATTGATCAAACAGAGTTTTGGTTTGAGAAAGAATTTAAAAAAAAAATGTACCTTGTCTCTGCTTCTGCCACTCACAATAGCAGTTGGGAAATAACTTGCCAACTTTCTCACTGTTGCTCTCATCTAAATAAAGATGGACATAAAGTTTAGTAAAAAGCACAACATGGGCAATAAAAAAAATTTGTACTGTTACTGCTACTTCGTGTACTGTTACTATACCTTCTTGGACATGAAGGCTCTGTCTGGGTTATCAACAATAGGTGACAGTGTTCCATCATAGTCCAAGAACATAACTATCTGCTTCCCTTTTGATGCATCAATTATCTGCTCAAACATGTCCAAAGCTGAAGGATGATGCATCTGCAAATGCCATCAAAATAATATTTGTTAGACCAATGGTGGCTGTGGAGGCCAAAAAAGTTGGTAGTAGAGTCAACTCTCGCTTTGAGGGTTAAAGGTTAAAGAGAGTTTGATACTTACGGCCCAAACGGATTGGTCCTCGGCCAGGGAAGGAGTGGATTTGAGATGGGTCGGTGAAGAGGCTCTCATCGAGTCAACCCAAGCGTTGATTCTTGCTCCTCCACTGATTTCAAGATTCGTGAGAACCTTCTTTCTTGAAATAGATATGTACCCACCAGGAGTCACCGGCGGCTTCTGCGCCGCCGCGAAGATGGAGGAGTTGTTAACATGCACGGTGATTGACAGGTTGATGCCTGACTTAGCATCTGACACTACCACATTTTGGTTTGTCATCTTTCACTGCATAAACAAAACACCAAAGATTGCTTTTTTATCCTCTCCAAACCAAACCTTTTATATTTGTTTAGCCAAGCAAGGCTCTAAAACAAAAAACCAAAACAAACCCGTTCGATAAAACCAAGAAACTGACAAGATAACTTAGAAAAGAAGGTTGGAGTCGGTGAGCAATGAATATAGAAGAGAGAGGGTTGTTGTTCGCAAAACAGAGTGCTCTGTTTGGAGACAGACTCTGTGAAGTGTTGAAACAGAGGAACAGAAAGAAGGAAATAGAGAAGCAAACAAACAGGGCAGAAAGAGATTGGTAGGGAAGGATTAGAAGAGTGAAGGGAGTGTGTGTGTGAGAGAGACAGAGCCGAATGGGGTGGTTTTATAGTTGAAACCGCACACTAACGGACGAGGAAAGACTCAAAAAATGGAACCAATTTTTTCTTTTCTTTTTTAATTTTTTCTTCTTTTTTCTCTCTCCTAATAAACTCCTAGAGTGGGACCCACTTCAAAAGTGTTGGACCCCCAGCCCCCGATATCTTGAGGTGGAATCTGTATTCCACCCTGCAAGTGTGGGGCCCCATTAGCTTGGACCTAGCCGTCTTCCATAGCTTCCTGCCAGCTAAACCGTCTAAACACGTGGCGGACACTCCTTGGATGTCTAGATTAGGTGGGCATTTGCCACGTGTTGGGTCTCACATGGCAGACCCCACCCAAGAACCCACTGGTTTTTGGTTTGGGAGCTGTATTTCCATAAATGGGTCTTAATGGGTTTGTAATGGGAAAGGGTGAGCCTCAAAAGTTACTAATTAAAACTCGTTTGGTAATATGTATTTATGTATTTAGTATGTTGATAAAATTTTTATTTTTTTATTATATAATTATTATCAATTATTAAAAAATTATACAAATTACTATTCTTTCCAAAAGGAGTCCTACCCTAATTATAGTATTCTTAAAGGGTTAAATTGAAATATTATAGATTTTCACTCGATTTTAATTGGCTTTTTTAATATGGTTATTCGTTTTAACACTTTTTTTTCTATAATTGCTTAATTTTAATTTTTTTATGATTTCTGAACAATTAATTTTGCATATAATATGATAACCTAGCTCATGTTATTAATTTCTTAAAACTATTAATGATTAACAATGGCAAGTTAACTCATATTTCAACCATTGCAAGACAATATATATTATAAATTGATGTGTCATAATACTAATATTTTATTAATAAATTTTGACTATTATTAATGACTAAATTATAAATAATAAAAAATAAAATTTACTAAAATGCAATAAAATTGAGTCGTAATGTACAACTTTTATTCAATTTTTGGACGTCCGCTGTAGACAAATTAAAGCCAACAGCTTGAAAACCTGCCATGTTTAAACAATGCAAAAAAAACTAAAATAGCCACTTCCCCTTTTCTTTTTCTTTTTCTTTTTCTTTTTCTTTTTCTTTTTAAAGAAAAAAATTTAACAATTTATAATCAACCTTTTCGCATTGGATTATTTTCTATTAAAAATTTTATATATTGCAAGATTTCCCTGAAATTTATTAACCCTAAATAAAAAAATAATTTTATTTTATGATAAAAATTGGAATGGCTGGACATGCTACCCCCAAAAAGGAACCTAAAACTACTCATTACTAGACACTTAATCATCTATAAATAGATTGGCCCTCTAATCTGAATGTTAATTAAAAATTATTAATTCCTTAATTAACTTAATCAAGAAAAACAGTGAAGCATCTCATTTGTTCCCTTATACGCAGGCAACAACCAATAAAATTTCCATACAGTTAGCCTACTTTTTCCATGTTCATATAGAGTCCAAACAGTTAGGAGACAAAACAAATTGAACATTTGTGGCACACATATAGCACTCTTTACTCACCCATAATTAAGAACAAAGCTTAATGGAGCAAACAAACACCACCCTGGTCTATAGTACCTACACAATATATAGACTGTTTGTGTTTATTGAGAAAAGATACTTTTGATCCTCATAAAAAAAAATATTCACCTCAACTATAGTCCTCTTATTACAAAAGTCCAACACTTTGTAGACGTAATTAAGATAAAGCACCAAAAGTAATCCAATTTTATTAGTTGGGACCATAACTCAGACGAAATAGTTATTAGAGTCAAAAGTTTTTTTTTCCTTACGATAATTCAGACGAAATATTTATTAGAGTCAAAAGTTTGTTTCCCTTACTTTTATATATTTTTTCCTTCAAAAAGTCCGGATTACTGAATCAATACCTTAAGGATTATACTGTTAATTTTTGGTTGTTAAATTGCATTCACCATATTTTTAATCCACATCCTCGTAAAATATAAAAGACGCATTTGCTACTTGATCTATTGTCTGGGTAGACTTCCATATTTACTCTGTAATATTGTAGACTATTCTATTGTCATTAAATTATAAATATATAATGACTGTTGTATTCAATGGTTTAATTGCATATTGACGCATTAAAACCGGCCTAATTTATTTCGGTGACAATTAAGAAGAGCTAGTTAGGTTTGTGCCTTAAATTGGTCTCTAGTAGTCAAATATCAAAAAAAAAAAATAAAAGTGCAGTGCAAGTCATTGAAATGTAGAGATGTAGTTAAAAATAGACAGGACACTTCGTCTTTATTCTCTTGGTTCTCTTCTCTGAATGTAGCCTTAAAACTAGAGAAACAACGACCCATTATGGTCACTCACTTGCAATGACAAATAGTTTCTTTGTATTATATTCTCACTTCTCAGATCTCTCCATTATAGTTTTTGAAGAGAGGGGCTGATAGTGATTGAATGTAATCATAATGATAGTGGTCACATCGCTGAGAGACATTGCATTTAGTTAATAAATTTTAGTTTTATTAGTTTTTTTTAAAATAAAACTAGTGCAATTAATTAGTGTATGATCATATGCGTGTCTCTAATGATCAAGTGAATCTTTTATTAAGTTAAAAGGGTTGGATAATTGATCGATGTTTAGGTAAGCGATTAACCAATTAACGAATAAAATAAAAAGCAAACCAACCGCAACATGAATTGCATGCAAAGATTATATAAATAGGCTAAGAACATGTTGCTCTAAAATTTAACATTGTTGATTTTAGACGAGTTTTATGAGATTGAAAGTTGAAGTTTAAATAAATTATTAGGGGTTAATAATGCTGTTTTTAGGCGGATTTTAGATGTGACTTGAGATTGAGGTCTAAATAATTTACTGAGGAAAAATTGTTGGTATCAACACCATAATCTCAAAATAATTGTCGATTCTTTTAAAATTGAAAAAATGAATAGAACAGATTCTCAAGTGGTATCAAAGAAGATCATTTGAAGATTTGAATCTTCATGTTAACATTAGATAATTAGTTACTTTTGGACTAAGTAACAGATTATGGTATTAATTATGTGGTCTTCACGTTCAGAATTTTTCACATGCATCGGTATTTTCTTCTGCAACAAAGGTTCTGTTGGTATGTACATGTCTTACGTAGTTTTTTTTATATCTAAGTTCACATTACGTTTCAGGAGGTGGAATTAAGGTCATTTGATTCTGCTTTCGGTTTATACTTTACTGGTCAAAACAACAGACCATATTAGCGATGCAATATGCATGCAGCAAAAAGTATATAATTCTTTTTTTTTAAGGTTTTATTGAGTTGTTCAAGATTAAATAAAAAGGTGATGTTATAATAAAGTACAGATTAAAGCAACATTTAACATTTTCATAATCTAAAGCTGATTATTCCCTGTTATTCGCCAAAATTTACGCTTCTAATCTTGGTTTATTAATCTCAATTATTTCCATTGTACTTTCTTAATTAGCTTTTACACTTGCACAACTTTTTTATTTGGACCATAACATTAGAGCTAACACGTACAGTGTCATCAAAACTGGAAACATCGACCACAGTTGTTAATCTTAAAGTATATATGGTTGTAATAGTTGTCAATCTAGTTCATGTAGCCTTCATATATAGGTATAGCTCTCTTTCGATGATACAATGTATGTAGCAAATGGTGTAAAATCCATTCGGAAAAAAAAAGTGAGACTTTGAATGATGCATTTATCTTAAAAAATTACAGTTGAATACATATAATCTGACTCTTACGAATTTACTTTCAGACGAAACATCTTTGAAACCATACTTATGAAATAAACATCTTTGAAACCATTCATTTCTTTCATACGTAAGTATATAGTTTTTTATTAAGACAATCTAGAAATAAGTGGATTAGTTGAAAAATGGAAAACTCTCAGCACTCCAAATATTTTTGTACACTTAAGATCACGGAATCGAGAAAGACAAAAATAGAAATGCCAATATTACATTTGATGCTAGGCAAAAGTTGTGTCCATGAATCTAAACGAATCATAGCTAGACACGTTAAAGTTCTTGAGTTTACATTTTACCAAAAAAGCAATGTACATCAGACATCTAAAAAACAAATCCTTGCATGATTGTCCGTGTTCTGGAAAAGCTTCTTGTTTCTGGCCTTCAAAGTCTCTCATGCAATCAACTGTGATAGAGCTTTCCAAAAAAAATTGTTGCAACTTCCCCTATTGTTCATAAAAGTCCATTGTAGAGGAAGGTGTTGGCCAAAAAATCCCAAATGACTTCAACTTCAAGTCTGGAGTCCAAGCGCAACAGTGAATGAATATGATCCTCAGTCTCCAAAGAATTGCATAGATTACATGTAATATGATCTCGTCACATCGTTAAATCGACTAACAATAGAGTAACGATATGGTAAAAGACAATTGTGCATTTTTTATAAAGTACGTAGGTGAAAGTATATATTTTAATGCCATTAAATCTTGACTGCGAACTTGTTTATCGACGAAACTCCTAACTGATCGATATTGCCTTTTGAAAAAATTACTACTAAACAGGTAAAAGAGAGGCCATTATCTCAAAAAATTGACACCTGTGACTATATCGCATATAAAATATAATTAAAAATATCAACATCAACGCTAATACAGAAAAAATTAAGCACTTAATTGAAAAGGTAAATTCAGAAAATCAGCTATGTCACCGTCCAGCCAACAAGAAACCTCCACGGGTCCATAAAGAACAAAAAACGACGTGTCGTACGTAGTTACATTTGTTGTCGGTATTAGCAATTAACAGTAGTCCGTAGTTGTCGAGGGCTAAATAGCAAGAAATTAGGCAGCGCGGGACAATAGGCACGAGCATTGTTAGCGTCCAAAGCGTCACTTCACGTTTTCTCACTTTTTTTGCATTTATAACACATACATTGACTGTACACGTGGCGGAATATCAGGGAGTGTGTGATGTGGTTCCATGATCATATTTAGCATGAGTCGTTCATATGATATATGGTCGGCGGATTCGGGAATAAAAGAAAAAAAAACATACACAAACTCACATGTTGTAATGGTTGGCGGTTCTGTTTGTAACGTGTACGCTCTAGTTAGGGAGAGATTCAAGTACCATAAAACAAATGTTGTAGTTGTTAGTGTAGCCTAGAAATGAAACAAACATTTACGGTTTTGTTGCTATCATTTGGTTTGATATTTAGCTTTATATATATGAAGTATTTGTTTGAGGTATATCGTGTTTAATATAAAGTACATATTTTAAATAGACGAGTTATTTTTTTATTGCATAATCTGTTCATATAATTTATTTTTATTGAATTATCTCAAACAAATATGTCATCGGTACATAGTTCGATTAGTAGTTTAGATGCATGTTTGTTTTTGACACATTGAAGTTATATGGCACTTGAGGCTAATTCGAATGGTTGGATATGTGAATTTTGAAACCTGAAATCAAATATTTAAATCTTGTTGTGCTAAAAAAGAATATGTATGATTTCTTTTTAAAATGTAATAATTTATATATATACTCTTATTTATATATATTATTATATTATAATTTTTAAAAGTCATGTCAATTATATTTTATAATTACTTTTTTTTTTATCATACTGCTAAATTTTGTGATATATTTTAACAATTCTACTACGAACAACCACGACTACTGTTATTGTTATTATTTAGTTTGTGTGGACGGCGTCGAGGGAGGTGATTTGTGGCCGAGGGTTTGATTATTGAAGCACATGGTTAGGAAGTAACGCACGATATTTTTTCTTTTTGAAAATTCTGGATGATGTCAAGTATGTGAAGTGAGCCATGACGAAGTAGAGAGAGCTACTGAGAATTTATTTTTGATCTACGTAATTGATCTAATCAAGCTTAATTAGAGCCTTTCGATTTTTCAATTGATAGTTTGTTGTTGCTGATCGTTTGGATCTACCAATAATACATGGCACTTGGTACCTTTTTTTAAAAAAAAATTATTCTCATTTGTATAGTTAGTCAATATCTAACCACACCACATGAAGGCATAAAAACCGAACTTCTCGCAAATAAGATTCTTTAATATTTATAATAAAAAAATAGATTCTTTCAAAGGAAATTTAATGTATATTTTCCAACTTCTCTCCCTCTTTTTTTGGGTTATACATTCTGACTTTCGTCAACATTGACTATTGAGCCACCAAATTTTACCAAACTCCTCCACTTGACCAAACAATTATTGACAGATCAAACGTACGCATGCATTAATTATATAATTTTAAATACTTTCAAACTTGTAATAAAGTAGAATCATCTTCAACAATAAAAAGTCAATACGTCTTTAGTAATAAGGATATTTGCTTAGTGTAGATTGACACCTAAAAAATTGTATCTTTCTCTCTAATTTTTTGTTATACAGCATAAAGTTTTTCCATCTAAAAAGACTTATCACTTTTTTTTTATTTTTTCAATATACAATTTATTTTACAATCTATTTCACTAAATTTATTTTAAACAAATACTACAAATATTACTATAACTTGTAATAAAAGTAAATAAGTAGATAGAATACCAGGTCTTCCTAGAATTGAAATAAATCACAAATAGTAAAATATTGATAAAAAAATAACTAAGACAAACACCCGACAGTTAATAAGTCGGCATGGAAATGGGACATTTGGGCGTGCAACAGAGTACTACCAACTAGGTGTATGAATCTAACTTGAGCATGAAAAGGAAGCAACGACCAAGAAACGTATGAGAAGGGTTTTGTGAGAAAATAATTGACAAGACGTCCAAGTTGAACTGTGAGTTTTGCGGTGAGAGCGAACTTTTCTGTTTTTTTCTGATCAAGGTGAGAGTGTAGCTTTAATTCGGACCACAATTGTTAGTGTCAATGTTGGCCCACGCGATGACTCGTGGATTTGACCCGGCAGAACCCCACCAGTCCAGTCGACTAAGTAACAAATGATGAACGACACAAAAAAAAAAAAGGGTTTGAAGACTAATTTGGTTTGGTGGGAAGGTTTTGCTTAAAACCAACAATGATTCTGTGACCCAATTATAAGTAAGTCAAGTCATCATGGGATTGAGTTTTTGTTGGTGACAGCCAATTGCCAGTTAGAGAAATATCAGTTTGTTTTGTTTTTGTTTTGATGGGACCTACATGTATGGTGGACTCTTTTTCTTCTTTTTCAAATTTTTTCCTTTTATTTCTTTTCCTACTTGTGGATTTTGAAATACCGTTAAGTATATGCTCTTTTTTTCTCACAATAATAGACTCGTTTGGTATTACAATATAAAATATATAATATTTTATAATAATTATTAATAAATAAATAGTAAAAAAATAAAAAAATAATATGTATTTTAATAAAATATTATATATTATATACTTTTTTAAAAATATTATATGTTGTCAACAAACGAACTCAATAAATACTAAATGTTTTACGAAAATTAAAAAATGTTAGTTTAAATAACTAAGCTTTTAATTTTATAGGTTATCTTATTTATACTCCTTAGGTAAAAGTATTAGTAATTAAAAAATTTGGTTAAGAAAATTAAATAAGAACAATATTGTAACTTTGCTAATGATTAATGCAATAAATAAGGGCTCGTTTAATAAGCACAACATTTAGTATTTTGTGTATTTAATATCTTGTTAGAAAAGTTTTCTCTTCACTTTTTCACTATGCAATTATTATCCATCGTTACAAAAAAAATACATAAAAATGCTACTCCTTCCAAACAAGTCCAAAGAAAGTGTATCAATATATTTCAACACTCAAAATGAAGAGTGTAATGCCTCGTACTGTTTTAATCGGAATACTGTAGTATTCCGTGAGATTTCAAGATGTTTTGATGTGAGGAATCTCGATTTTTTGAGTTGAGAATTGCTTGGATGCAATCTGCGTGCGTAGTGCATGCTGGAGGTCATTTATGTGTGTTGAAAGGGATTCTACGCACGTTGATCAACATCTGAAATGGACCGAGAATGTGCCTAAGCACGTTTACATGCACTGGTGAGTTCTGCACGTGTTGATTAGCATTGGAGGTGGACAGTGAATGGGTCTAGCACGTCTACGTACGTTGGAGAGGGGGTGTTGTGCACGTTGAACGTCACTGCGACGTGACCCGAGAGTGTGAACAGAGGGCTACATGCATTGTGCCTGATGGGACGTGCGTAGAAGCTTGGTGGACCGAGAGTGTTAGTGGAAGGTCCTACATGCGTTGCATGAGGTGAGACTTATGTTGATGTTGGATCTGGAAAATGGGTGGTCATCAGATCTACCGTCTACATGCGTTGTATATGGTATAACCCACGTAGAAGAGAGTACTACGTGCGTAGCAAAGATATTGCGCATGTAGATGTACCTTTCTGTGTGGTTTTGAGTGAAACAACACGTGTCGGTTTGGGTGAGTCTATAAATACCCTTACCTACCGTTCCTTCGACCATAACTCACTCCAACCACCAGATTACACTCTCATTTAAGTCTCTCTGTCTTTCTCCACTTCTCTTTACTTCCACTTTGGTTTATAAGGTAAGAATCACTCTTTAATCCCTTCTTTTCTCGTTTTGTTCATGATTTGAGCTTCTAGAGTTCTTGGGTCGAAATGAGTATTTCGTCTGATTCTTGTTGTTCTGTTGGAATGGAGTTTGGATAACGTTAGATTATGGACATTAGAGGGTAGATTCATGAGATTTAGTCCCAGATTTGATAAGTTTCGGTGTTTGTCTGAGATGGGTCTGTTGAGCTAAGATTTCGGGATTTTGATGATTTCTTTGCTTGATTGAGAGTTGTTTCCGCTATACATTGATGGATTAGAGTTAGAAACACTTGTTTCACTTCCAATTTTAGTAGATTTGACGAGTTGTGTATATGGGTTAAAGTTAGAACGAATTTTCGTGTTTTTTAAGGAAAATGGAGTTAGTTTCGATGATTTGAGTATGGATTCTAGTTCTTAAGGTTGAAATATACCACATTGGATGTTTAGGTCCAGCTTCTATCGGTGTGTTGATATTTACCACATTGGTTGGATGGTTTTGTTTCGAAACTCGAGGATGAATTTCTTTTGAGGTGAGAAGTATGTAATACCCCGTACTTTTTTAATCAGAATACTGTAGCATTCCATGAGGTTTCGAGTTGTTTGGATGTGAGGAATCTTTATTTTTTGAGTTGAGAATAGCTTGGATGCAATCTGCGTGTGTAGTGCATGCTGAAGGTCATCTACGTGCATTGAAAGGGATTCTAAGCACGTTGATCGACATCTAAAATGGACTAAAAATGTGCCTAAGCACGTCTACGTGCGTTGGTGAGTTCTGTGTGCATTGATCAACATTGGGGTGGATAGTGAATGGGTCTAGCACGTCTACGTGCGTTGGAGAGCGGGTGTTATGCACGTTGAACGTCACTGCAACGTGACCCGAGAGTGTGAAGAGAGTGCTACGTGCATTGTGCCTGGTGGGACGTGCATAGAAGCTTGGTGGACCGAGAGTGTGAGTGGAAGGTCTTAATGCGTTGCATAAGATGGGATGTACGTTGATCTTGGATCTGGAAAATGGGTGGTCATCAGATCTATCGTCTACGTGTGTTGTAGATGGTATAACCACTTAGAAGAGAGTACTACGTTCATAACAAAGATATTGCGCATTTAGATGTACCTTTCTATGTGGTTTTGAGTGAAACAACACGTGTCGGTTTGGGTAAGTCTATAAATACCCCACCTACCATTCATTCGGCCATAACTCACTCCAACCACCAGATTAAATTTTCATTTAAGTCTCATTGTCTTTCTCCACTTCTCTTTACTTCCACTTCGGTTTATAAGGTAAGAATCACTCTTTAATTCCTTCCTTTTTCGTTTTGTTCATGATTTGAGCATACACGGATCTTGGGTCAAAATGAGTGATTCGTCTAATTCTTGTTGTTCTGTTGGAAGGGAGTTTGGATAACGTTAGATTATGGACATTAGAGGGTAGATTCATGAGATTTAGCTCCAGATTTGATGAGTTTCAGTGTTTGTTCGAGATGGGTTTGTTGAGCTAAGGTTTCAGGATTTTGATGATTTATTTGCTTGATTAGGAGTTGTTTCTGATATACCTTGATGGATTAGAGATAGAAACACTATTTCACGTCTGATTTTAGTAGATTTGATGAGTTTTGTATATGGTTTAAGGTTAGAACGAATTTTTGTGATTTTTGAGAAAAATGGAGTTAGTTTCAATGATCTGAGTATGGATTCATGTTCTTGGGGTTGAGATCTACCACATTGGGTGTTTAGGTCCAGCTTCTATCGGTA
>CAODLS010819642.1:0-11493 GCA_948243855.1 Flueggea neowawraea | reverse complement strand
AAATTTTAACAACAAAACATATACATATCTGAAAAACAATCAAATATTAATGCCTAATAAAAATAGAGGAGAGAGAAACAAAAATACACTACCTAAAAATTATGAAACCAATAACCAGATTTACCATCTAAATATTAATGTGACAATAACCGTATTTATCTAAATAGATAAAATTAAAATTTTAAAACCTACAATTACATTATATGAGTATTTTTAACCAATGTTTCAAAAGGGGACCATTTTGTGCAATTTCCTCAGAAGGGAATTAAGACAAATTAGATTAAAACGATGCACACTGGTTCAACAACACAAGAAAAATCGGGAAAAATTGAACAAAAACGGCAGCGCATAAGAGCAGCAACCCAGAGATACAACAAGGAGTCTCCAACACGATTTCAACACCCATGAGTAATTCCATGCCTTTCATGATTCCTGATGTGGTGGCCACTACCTTTACCGAATTGCTCAAAGCCCATATAGTACAAAAGGAGGTAAAGATAATAATCTTCTTCCTATGATGCTAATCACTTCGCTCGATCTTGCAAGACACGATGTTGCTTTGTCCTTCGACACTAACACTAGTCTTGAGGAGACCCATATGGAAAAGGAGTCGTCGTCGAATATAGGCAGATCTAATGATGGAACCAAAGAAGAACTGCCAGACATTGTGGTAGGGAAGCGGCTTAAAGCCCCTGCGCTTAAAATCAGAAGAAACACGAAATTCCGAAAGGTGTCTCCTTACGAAGTCAGGATACAAGAGCCGTATTTGTTGGAGGAACTTGCAGAGCTATCGGTGCAAGGGGAAGGGGGTTTAATACATGTGGATGAGATTGGTAGCGTGGATATGATATCCACGGAGTGACTACTTGTTGGTGGGATGCACGCGGAGTAGTTTTGATGCTATGTTTTGATTTTAATTTTTGTGCTTTTTATATATTTGATAAAATGTTTTAAGTGTATTATTTGGAATTGCTAGGGAGCGGGTAGCAATCGCTTTCATCAAGCTTTTTTGCAATATAAGAAGGACCATTCTCCTTCCTTGTTTGCTGTTCTAGAACCAAAAATCAGCAAAGCTATGGCAGATAGAGTGATAAAAGATTAAATTTTTATCATTCGCATCATGTTGAAGTCGAAGGTTTTAGGGGAGGCATTTGGATGTTATGGAATTCGTCGATCAAAGTTAATGTCTTTCTCAATTCCAGGAAGATTATTCACGTTTTTGTTACTGATCAGGCTAAAAGGAAATTCTATCTTATTTGTTGATAAGTTGCATTTTATGTATGTTTTATGTTGTATTTTATATTTGTTTTATATTATAAATTATTGTTATTTGTGTGTTTTTATGTTTCGTTATTTCTTTGGCGATTTAAGTTGAACGTTGGTGAAACATGAAGAATTAAAGCTGTTTTTGGTGTGTTTTGGAGCTGACTGAATTATGGCATGACCATGCCATAGTGGACGCGGATACTGGGCTGACTTATTCGCATTGGGCCACGTGGCAAGACTAATGGGCCTCGGGAGTTGAGCCTCATAGACGTGTTAAAAGGATGCTATCTCAGTTTTACTGCTGGAACAATACATTGACTTTATTATTATTATTTTATTAATGTTATTTACATTAGGATTAAGTTTTTAGAGAGAGACCATATAAATACTCTCTCTTTTAGTTGGCGACTCTCTTTCTCTTATCCATCTATCATTCACGCACACATTGGACAACAACTTTCATTAATTCTTTTGGCTTTCTACCTATAGCATGTGTAATAACTCTCTTTCTAATTGAAGTATTTTTAAAGATCAATCTGTTAAGGTTGTGATACTTTTATTTTAATTGTTATCAAGTATTTCGAGTATTTATTCAGTTTCTGTGTCTTAGTTCTTTTATTATTATTTTAAATGATTAATTGATAAGGACCCATTAGTTGATTGATAGTGCGTCACATTAGTCCTAATATAGGTAGCGAATAACTTGAATGTATGTGGTTGGACATTATTCAATGTTATGGAACTGAATAATCCGGTTTAAAATATTTGCGGCGTTCCCGACTTCACTGGCTAATATATGGGTGTATTTGGTTCTTACCGCTGTCATATATTAAACCTTTTAAGGGGGTTCCACGGGTTGTCTAACGATTATGAAAATAGTCTACAGGACGTCCCGGGGCTATCGAACAGGTAAGAAGAGATTGGATCATTGAGTGCGTCACAATTAACTATAACTATGTCTATTCAAATTTTTGATATTGATTTTTCGTATCTATAATTAACCGATTGGATTGAACGAAGAAAATAACTTTGCTAGGCTTTTACTATTATTGAATTTTCATCACTTTTATTGCTACTATTTATTATTTTCTGCATTGCGAATTGATATTTTTATTCATTTACATTCTCGGCTTAAACAACATTTCACCCATTTTATTTTCTTTTTCCGTTTCGGCATTTAAACATCTCTGCACTCATCTCTATTATTTGTTCTTGCTCACCACTTTACTCATTCTACTGTTTTGAGCAAGTTAATATTATTTTGATAGGTATGACACCCGTCACCTGAGTCTACACTAGTCTTAATAGCACGATTCAGAAGGAAGTATGGACCCAATTGTCTTCACTCAAATAGGTTATTGGAGAGACCTTTGGTGTGTGGCGGGTGATTTCAACGTTTACTATACGGAAGATGAGAAGAGGGGTGGAGCAAGGAATGGTAATCAGGCTTGCAATCTGTTTAAGGAGTGGATGAAGTCGTGTGAGATGGTGGATTTAGGTTTTCAAAGACCCAAATTTATGTGGGCAAGAGGCAGTTGATGGAGAGAATTGATAGAATGGTTAGTAACCACAAATGGTTGGATGCATTCCTAAATAGTGGAGTCCTTCACCTTCCTAAACTTCATTCTGATCATCGTCCCATCCTTCTTATAGTGGATTTTATCAATAATGCTAAGGTGGCCAAACCTTTTCATTTTCTTAATGCTTGGGTAACTCATGAGGGATTTGTTGAGATGGTAAAGCAGAGCTGGAACAGAGGTAGGGACATTGTGGACTCTGTGAAGATTTTTTCTAAAGAGGCTAATGCTTGGAATCGAAACAGCTTCGGCCATATCCACGTAAGAAAACAACATATCTTAGCCAAATTAAATAGGGTACATCAACTTTTAGAGGATACTTACTCAGACCAGTTGGTTCACCAAGAGGCTGATATCTTGGCTGAACTCGAAACGATTCTTGAATAGGAGGAGATGCTGTGGCAGCAAAAATTTAGAATCGACTGGGTTAAACTTGGTGATAGAAATACTAAGTTCTTCCACAATAGTACCAAAATTAGAAGGAGTCGTAACATAATCGATATGCTTAAGATCGACAGGACTAGTTGGTGCTATGATTCAAAAAAGATTAAGGAGGGGGTGTTGGAGTTTTTGGAGACCTATTTACTAAAGAGGAAAATGATTTACCTATGATGGCAACACAAAATCGGTTTTCGTGCATGAATGAAGACGATAATTGAGTGAGTCACTGTTAACTATAATTCTGTCTATTCGAATGTTTGATATTGATTTTTTGTGTCTGTGATCAACCGATTGGATTGAACGGAGAAAATACCTTGGCTAAGCTTATACTATTATTTAATTTTCATCATTTTCATTGCTACTGTTTATTATTTTCTGCATTGCGAATTGGTATTTTTGTTCATTTACATTCTCGGATTAAACAACATTTCATCCATTTTATTTTCTTTTTCTGTTTCGGCATTTAAACATCTCTGCACTCATCTCTTTGGTTTGACCCTGCTCACCGTATTACTCATTCTACTGTTTTGAGCAGGTTAATATTATTTTGGTAGGTCTCCATTACCTGTGTCTATGCTAGTCTTAATAGCACGATTCAAAAGGAAGAATGCACCCATTTGTTTTCACCCAAAGAGGTTATTGGAGAGACCTTTGGTGTGTGGCGGGTGATTTCAACGTTTACTATACGGAAGATGAGAAGAGGGGTGGAGCAAGGAATGGTAATTAGGCTTGCAATCTGTTTAAGGAGTGGATGCAGTCGTGTTAGATGGTGGATTTGAGTTTTCAAAGACCCAAATTTATATGGTCAAGAGGCAACTTGATGGAGAGAATTGATAGAATGGTTAGTAACCACAAATGGTTGGATGCATTCCCAAATAGTGGAGTCCTTCACAAACTTCATTCTGATCATCGTCCCATCCTTCTTATAATGGATTTTATCAATAATACTAAGGTGGCCAAACCTTTCATTTTGTTAATGCTTGGGTAACTCATGAACTCATGAGGGATTTGCTGAGATGGTAAAGCAGAGCTGGAACAGAGGTAGGGACATTGTGGACTCTATCAAGATTTTTTCTGAAGAGGCTAAAGCTTGGAATCGAAACACCTTCGGCCATATCCACGTTAGAAAAACAACAGATCTTAGCCAAATTAAATAGGGTACATCGGCTTTTAGAGGATACTTACTCAGACCGGTTGGTTCACCAAGAGGCTGATATCTTGGCTGAACTCGAAACGATTCTTGAATAGGAGGAGATGCTGTGGCAGCAAAAATCTAGAATCGACTCGGTTAAACTTGGTGATAGAAATACTAAGTTTTTCCACAATAGTACCAAAATTAGAAGGAGTCATAACATAATCGATATGCTTAAGATTAACAGGACTAGTTGGTGCTATGATTCAGAAAATATTAAGGAGGGGGGGTGTTGGAGTTTTTGGTGACCTATTTACTAAAGTGGAAAATGATTTAACTATGATGGCAACACAAAATAGGTTTTCATGCATGAATGATGAGGATAGAAAACATCTTGAGGAACCTATTAGATCAGAAGAGGTCAAATTTGTGATTTTTTAGATGGGTGCCTGTAAAGCAGTATGGCTGGATGGTATTAATGATTATTTCTTTCAAAATCAGTGGGACACTGTGGGTGAATCACTGATTAATTTTTTTACAGGGGGCGTTTAATATGGGGTCTTTTCCTGAGGATATAGACTTGACGCTTATTGTTCTTATTCCCAAGGTGGAGAGGCGTGAACATTATAGTCAGTTTCAACCCATTAGTATGTGTAGTATTGTGTATAAAACGGTTAATTAAGTGTTGCCAAACCGTTTGAAGCATGTTTTACCTGGATTGATTGGAGAAGGACAAACTAGTTTTATTCCAAGAATATCATTATTGCTTAAGAGGTTATTCGCTCTTTGAGAAAGAAGAAAGAGGGTAAAAACATTATTATGAAGATTGATTTGCACAAACATTATGATCGATTGCGTTGGGAGTTTATAGAAGATACTTTAAAAGAGTCTAAGTTTCCTTCTTTTTTTATTAAACTCATAATGTTCTGCATCAGCTTTGTATCTATGTAGGTTCTTTGGTATAGGGCACCTTCGAAGAAGTTTTGGCCTTAGCGGGGTATGAGACAAGGCTATCCCATATCAACTTATTTGTTTGTGTTTTGCATTGATAGACTCACTCACGAAATCCTCCAACAAGTGTATCAGTTTATGTGGCTCAATGTTCATGCGGATTAACACTTTTTTGATTATGCAACCTACTCATATTATCACGTCAACAATTTTTTTCATATCAATATTTGAGCTCATTATTTAATAGGGAGACTAACGAGCTCATAATTTAACAGAGAGAGTAACAAAAAATTAAAGTGTGATAGATTTTATATAAAATTAAAGTTTAGTTTTTTTTATATATTAATTATAAGCAAACTATTGTATTTTAATAAGTAGATCACATGCCCCTTCTTCTATCTTGTGAACATTCAAATAGAGTGGACATATCTCTTTTTTGCTTTCAGTCTACGTGGGTTTCTCATCCAGAGCTTAAAGAATTTATTTCAGAGACTTGGAGGAATAATGCAGCTTATGGTGACCCAAAGTATATTTTGTCTGGCAAGCTTTGTGCCCTTCACAATGGCTTGCAGGTCTGGAACAAGTATGTTTTTGGTAATTTGCATGACAATGTTGTTTCTGCCCATAATTAGTTAGCATTCAACTAAGCATTTCAATTGAGGGATTGTCAAAGGAGCTCCATAGACAGGGAAAAGGAGCTCATTCCTCTCTTGAGCTTCACTTAAGCGACATGAGATGTTTGACAGAGATAGAATCCGAGCTAAATGGCTAGAGGCAGGGGAACGCAACACTAGTTTTTTCCATGTAAGTCACGCCGTTGTAAGTCGAAGAGTGGAAATTTTCTTTGAAGGTAAATGGGAATCTAACTTTCAACTCGAGTGTTATTCAGGATCACATTTTGGATTATTATTCAAATCTCTTTAGGAAGGATGTGAATGTTACATCTTCTTTGACTGTTGTTTCTGACGTAACTCCAAAGTTAGTGACAGAGGACGAAAATGCACAGCTTATGTGTATACCCATAGAAGAAGATGTTAAGGCTACTATTTTTGCAATGGACGTGGACAATGCTCTCAGACCTCCTGGGTTCACTGTTTTTTTTCGTACCTATTGGGAATTGGTTAAAGGTGATTTGTGCTGCAGTGATCAACTTATTTAAGACTCTAGAGGCCGATGAAATTACAGCTTTATGCCCAATTGTTCTTAGCAATTTTATGTTTTAGATTGTAACACGAATTTCTGGCAGATCATTTGTCAGTGGTTGCATCCCAGATAATCTACCCAAATCAATTTGGTTTTATAAAAGGGCGTTATATTTTAGAATGTACTGCTTTGGGGTCGGAGGGTGTGAATCTGCTCAATAAGAGGAGTTTCAGTGATAACATGGCAATGAAAATTGGCATCACAAAGGCATTTGAAACGCTTGACTGGGATTTCATGATTTTGGTATTGGAGGCATTTGGTTTCTCGTGTGGGTTCCGACAATAGCTGCTGGCTATTTTTCAATCTGCTAGATTATCTATTCTAATAAATGGGGAGCTGAAATGGTACTTTTCATGCATTAGAGGAGTTCGTCATGGGATCCCTTATTGCCACTACTCTTTTGCTTAGCCAGTGACTTCCTCAGCCGTAAGCTTGAAAAGCATCTTAGTTCAGGCAAGATTACTCCTATTGCTAATTGCAAAGGCTCTTTTCCTATGCATTTATTTTATGCTGATGATATTTTAATATTTTGTAAAGCTTCATTGCAGAATATTAAATTTATTAGTAGGATTTTTAGTGAGTATGGTGCGTTGCTGGGCTCGAAAGTGAGTTAAGACAAGTCCTTCATCTATTTTGGCATGCATATCTCACCGAGGCAGAGAGCGAATTTGATAACTCGAGCCGGTATGAGGTGTGGATCTCTGCCTTTTTTCTATCTTGGCATGCCTCTTTTGGTAGGCGCTCCTGGAAGAAAAATGGTTACAACCCGTGGTAGATAAAGCTCTGTCCAAGCTTGCTAATCGGAAAGGAAATACCTTGTCTCAGGCTGACAGGTTGGTTCTTATTCAATCAATTGTTATGATTTCGCTTATCCATTCTTTTTTTACTCTGCAAATGGCCATTGTTGCTTCTTAAGTATTTGGAGCGTCGCATTCAAAACTTCCTGTGCCTGTGGTCGGGTTCTATTGACAAAAGAAAATTAATTATTCCATCTTAGCGGAACTGTTGTTTGCCTATTAAGGAAGGTGGTCTGGTCATTATGCAGCTTGCCACTATGAATGAAGCTTTACTTTGTAAGCTTTGCTGGCGTGTGATGACGAAAGGCAACATGTTAAGTTCTTATGTAAGTAGTCATTTTGTGAAGCCTTCAGGTCAGCCTATCCTTGTTTATGTTTCTTCCTCAATTTGGAATGCTATCAAGTTGATTTACACTCGACTCATTGGTGATGTCTTATGGCTGCTGGGTAAGGGGAGCACGATGAGTTTTTGGTATGGTAAATGGCTTGACCCACCACTTATGGATAGGTTGAACTTGCAAGTCTCTACTCTTCTTGAAACAGTTTCAGAATTTATCCTTAAAGGTGACTAGCATATTCCATGGCAATTTCAAATTGCATTTCCTCATGTTGCCTCGAACATTAAGTAGGTGAAATTTCTTGGCAATGACTATGACGATTGTTGTGTATGGAGACACTCTGTTGATGGCTCAGTATCTTCTAAGATTCTCTATGAGTTTTGGCATGAGAAAGGCTCTAACTCACATTGGTTTAAGCTGATATGGGCAAACTTTATTCCTCGGTGCCTAATAAGGTGTCAAACCCACTAATATAATATTAACCTGCTCAAAATAATAAAATGAGTAAAGCGGTGAGCATGGTCGATCCACAAAAACTTGTGGAAAATTGTTTAAATGCCGAAACACATAAATAAAATAAAAATAATAGAATTGTGAGCAAATATTGAAAGCCAACGAAAATAAAAGTTTGCGGTGAAGAAAATAATAAGCAGCAATTAAAATGAGGAAAATTAAAAAATGATAAAAACCTAGTCAATGTATTTTTCCGTTCAATCCTTTTTAGTTGATCATAGATACGAAAGATAAATATCAAGCATTCAAATATACATGAGTATAGTTAACGGTGATACACTTAATTAACAAATCTCTTCTTACCTAATCGATAGTTTCGGGACGCCCTGCAGACTATTTCCCTAACCATTAGATAACCCCTAGGACACTCTCACAAGGTTTAATTTATGGTAGCAGTAAGAACGAAAGACTCATATCCTAGCCAGTGAAACTGAAAACGCGGTGATTCATTTAAACTAGATTATTCAGTTTCATAACAATGAACAATGTCTAATACATAAATTCACATTATTCATTACCTAAATTAGGACTAATATGACACACTATCAATCCTAAATAATAATATATTATCCCAAAAATAACCAACGAACCTTTATCAATCAATCAATCGAAATAATAATAAATGAACTAAGACACATAAACTGAATAAATACTCAAAATACTTAATAACAATTAAAATAAAAGTCTCACAACCTTAACGGATTGAATTTTGAAAATACCTCAACTAATGAGAGGTTTAGTTACATTTGATGAAGAAAACCAAAGATGAGTGGTGGAGCTGCTGCTCAAGACGTAAAAAATGCAGAGAGAGAAGACATCCATAAAATAAAAGACTATTTATAGGTGACTCCTTGCAAAAACCTAATCCTATTCTAAATAATAATGATAAAATAGTAATAATAATAATGTAGTTGAGATTATTTCAGCAGTAAAACTAAGTGAAAAGCTTTCAGCCACGTTCAAGAGGCTTAAATACCGAGGCCCAATAGTGAAAACACATGGCCTAATGCAGAATAAGTAAGTCCAGTCAACACGTTGCTATGGCATGACCATGCCGATGTGCTGTCTATGGCAAAATATGCCTAAAATAGCTTCAAATCTTTATGTTTCACTAATATTCTACCTAAAACACTAAAGAAGCATGAAAACATAAAAACACAAGAATAATAATAAATTATAATGCAAAACAAACATAAAAAACAACATAAAATATGCCTAAAATACAATCTATTAGTACCATTCTTTAATTTGTTGGATTGATTCTTAGTCCCATCACCACATCTTTTTTTCTTGCAAATTCACTCAGGAGATTTTGCGAGCTGTTGGTGCGGCTTTTTGGTTATCATTTTTGCCTTGTAGACTCTCTGGAAAGCTTCTTGTTGATGGCAATTCGACCTCACTTCAGTCCACAAGTTTTTGCTCTTTGGCGTACATCTCTTGTTTCTGTTATTTGGTTCATTTGGAGAAAGAGGAATGCTGCAAATTTTGAGGATAAGGTACCAAAATTTCATCTTTTTTTGCGGCAAATTTGGCATTGTTTAACAGATTGCAATAGCTTCAGAGTTGGTTACATGTTTAATTCTTCTTTGGAGCTACAAGTTTTAAATAATTTTAATAATGTTGGCATCCCAAGTAAGGCTCCAAAAATTATTTCTATCAGGAATCTCAGGCTCTTAGTTTTTTCTTGTCCGGATTGGTGGATGAATTTCAAATGCCTGTTCGAATGTTTAAGCCAAAAACTCTTGCTGATGCTTATTCTCTAGCTCGTTTGCAAGAGATTACAGTGGCTGCTTTGCAAAATAAGCCCAAACCTACTACTAGAAGCCCCCTTCAATCCAACCATCTGACAAATACTACCAAAACACCTATTACACAACTCACCAATTCCTCTACTCCTCAAGCTATAAACACTCAAATCACGTCAAAACCCTCATTATCAGGTTTATTACCACTGCCACCAACTCTTCCCAAAGCCAAACAAACACTACCTCTTCACCAAAAGCTTTCTCATACCATATACAACAAGGATTTAGATTAAAGGTGAGCTGAGGGTCTTTGTTTTTGGTGTAATGATAAATGTCTATGTTTTTGGTGTGACGAGAAATTCACACCCGTGCATCGATGCAAGAAGAAACAACTTATGTTATGCAGGTGGAAGATGAAACGGGAATGTGAATTTACAGAAGAGTTGGAATCTGATGACACTGAGAATATTCAGTTATCATTGAATGCTCTTATGGGAGGTGGTGACGTGAATACTCTTATGGGAGGCGGTGATTTTCACACCATGACCTTCACAACAAAAGGAGTCAAGGCTACTGTAGCAAATGGACAAGAGCTTCATTGCTCTGCTTTAGGTCCGAACTTTAAGTGGAAAATGCAGGGCCAGGCATTCGTAACTGATGTATACATTCTTCCTTTGGAAAATTATGATTTAATCTTAGGCACGCAATGGCTATCATTTCTGGGAGATATTTCATCGAATTTTACAAGAATTCGATATAATTTGAAAGATGAGCTTTGTTTTGCAGGGACGTCGATATAATTTGCAAGGCAAGGGGGAAGGAAACATTAATCCTACTACTTGGGAATAGATGAACAGAATGCTGTCAAAACCACACCACCTTACCTCACTGCAGCTAATAACTACTGCAGAATTATGGGCTATTCAAGGTCTTACTAGCAACCAGATGGATACTACAACACACCCCCAGCACCAGCCATTACTTCAAGACTTATTACTGTCATTTACTGATGTTTTTGAGGAACCCCGTGGGTTGCCACTGTCTCAAAGCCAACTCTATGCCAAACAAAGCAAATGTTTTGTTGCTCACAACAGTATTGAGTATCTTGGCCAAACTGAAGTGGTCAACCGATGTATCAAGAATTATATGCGTCGTATGGCAGGAGATCAACCATATCAGTGGGCTAACTGGCTCTCCCTTGTGAAATTCTGGTATAAAACCACTTATCACTCCACTCTTACGGTTACACCTTTTGAGGAACTGTATGGTTATCCTCTTCCTATTTACATTCCTTTTTTCCCAAAAGATTTTCCTTTTGAGGCAGTGGATTAGGTGTTAATTGAAAGGGAGTATTGGCTACAGTTACTGAAGCACCATCTTATTAAGGCTCAGCAACGAATGAAAATGCAGGTAGATAAGAAGAGGACTGAAAGAGAGTTCCAAATTGGTGATTCTGTTTATCTGAAGCTACAAGCATACGCACAAAAGAGTGTTCACGAGGGAAATCAAAAGCTGCAGCCTCCTTATTAT
>CAODLS010819524.1:0-12091 GCA_948243855.1 Flueggea neowawraea | reverse complement strand
CAAATGTTTTAAATAAATGAATAAAAATAATTTTAATCTTTGAGGCTTGTATGAGAGGAGCCGGGCTTCTATAGACGGTTCACCTCATACGCCGGTCATGGTCCCGGGAACGGGTCGTGACATGTGCTGCTCTTTTGTGTTATCCGCTCACTAGGGGAACTTACCCTTTTATTTTTCTTGTCTTTGTTCTACTTCACTTTTCAGGTAGCGGATAACAGTTGTTTGGTTCTTCCGCATACAGTGAGTGCCCTATTGTTCGGGCTAAATTATGTTATGTTAGTTGCTCTACACTGAGTAGTGGGATATGGACTTACATTTGTTAAACAAATGTTTAACGGTTTTATTTAAACTATTTATTTAGTATTTTGTTATTACGAATATACTTTAATTATATATTCGGGAATATTATTTTTGAAAAACATCTCACTGCTAAATTGTTTAATACGGTAAATAAGCCGATTAAAAATATGAATTTGGGTAGTTTCTGTTCTCCGAGGCTTGTGCGAGATGGGCCGGACTTCCACAGACGGTTCGCCTCGTACGCCGGTCGTGGTCCTGGGAATGGGTCGTGACTTGAAGGTTCTTAAACATTTTCCTTGCCTTTATATTGGAATTTATCCAATAGAATAAGATTTTTTCGAATTCCTCACGATCTCACGTTTGAGATAGGCGTGGTTTAGCTGCAACTCAATTTGTTCCTAACTTTTAGGCAATAAGTGAATAATATCTTTGGACCTTGTCCTTGATCATATTAGGATCAACATCACTAGCTCTCTAATTATGTAGACCTTAAGTTTCTACTTGCCTGATTTGGTCATTTATAACAAGTATCAGAATCAATGGTAAAAGACCACAAGCTTAGTTAGTGTCACACCAACTAACTGCTCCTTAAATGCAACTTACAAATAAATTGCATCTTGATACTTGCAAAGTAGCCAAGTGACTACATCATCCTTTGCACCGACAAATGACGATGGAGGTAGTGGAATTTTCTAACTTCCACATCTCACATACATTTTAGTCCAAAATATGTTGAGTGATACACTACTTTTTCTTGAATTTGGATATAACCAAGTTCAATTGGGCACAAACATTTATTCTTAGAGTACACGCTAGATTTCTATAATCTAGGTTTTACGATTGTTGCCGCCTAAGCCCAACATAGCTTAACATACATTTATGTATGACTCAGCATCAATCGACCTTACAAGCAGTGAGTAACACAAATAATAAGACATAGGTTGCACACAAGCAATTCATAGCAATACACATATATTTACTATCTAACCAAAAATTAAACTAGCATAGCCTCTTATTAAGCTTTGAATCGAAAAACACACTAGGTGTACATTTACCATCTTAGTCTTAATAATTAACTATACTACATTTAATTTTATAGACAGTAAATAATGACTGTTTGGATTCACTTTTAAAGTCCACTTGACTTAGGAGAATCCATGTTGGTCATATCAATTATTAAGATAAACTTAATAATTGGGCAATTTATTCAACACACCATAATATATTGCACAAACAATTAAGGCAAATCAACATTATAATATGCCAAAAACAATAAATGGAATCAACATCATTTATCGAACCAATATGCAATCCAAACAATCTTTTGCAATGTTAATATACATACATTAATATTGGATAGCATTAACACAAAAAAAATGCTTAAATATTCACAAATTCAATGAATATAGGACTTATCCTATATCTACCAATTGAATACACAATGGATCATAATCCAATGTGTTGACATAGAATTCATAAGTGAACGTACCATGTTGCCGAGAATTCTATTAATCATGTGACCTTAAAGTGGATCTCCCACTTCTCATGATCTCTCGTTGCGATTACAGTAATCTTGGACATACCAATTTTAAAATGTTTTACTCATTAGAATCTCTAAGTGACTTCCGATCACAGTTAGGAGATCATGTTTCCATGAAATTCTAGTATAAACCAATAACCTTAGCCTATACCGATGATGAGAATTCATAATCTCTTATGAATTAATCGAACATTCACCACCTTTGTGCACAAAATACACAATCATTATTACCATTATGACCACCACTTTTCCAAAATACTCACTTCGGGAGTCGTGCAAATTCTTCGTAATTTGCACTTTATTCAATGTAATATGATTTTATCTCATTCGTATATTCGTAATAAATTACAAATAAAATGGGTACATACATACCCGTGTATTACCCAAATAATTGAAATCTCATTCCAATTATCTAAATCAGAACTACATTTGCACGTTTTAAAAATAATTATTTTAGAAACTAATTTCTAAAAATATTTCTTGGAAAAAAAATACAAATTTTCACAACTTTTAAGCACTATTTAATACACCAAAAATTTGGAAAAATAGTTTGAAAACTCAAACAATTGTGAAAAATATACCAAAAATTCTAGAAAAATCCAAATTGTAGTTTTGAAGGAAAAATTACAAAAAATGGTTGTCGACACACTCGTCATGCGCTGGAACGCGACTGATGGGAACCCCACGCGCCTCCAAGAGGGCTCACCGGTGCCGCACTGCGAGCTGCCACATTTCGGGTAATGATTCGTCCACGTGTCGAGGCTTACTCAGCCACGTACCGTTGTCAAACTCTGCCACGTGTTGACGCCACATGCATCCACGTGTTGACATCTCATTGATCTGTGTTATATGTCGGTCAACTTTGACTTGTCTAACCTTTTGCCACGTTTCGACATTTTATTGGACCTCGTGTTTTAATCCAGAATGAACTTGATTCTTCTGCTACGTGTCTCGTTCTGAGTGGTCCGTGTCGGTGAATCACAACTCGCCACATCGCCCTTCTTATTAGATGAACAAATTCATCTGTATTGGCTCACTTAGTATTTTTTGATCCGGTTTTTGTCTATTTGACGACCTTCCTGATGGAATTTCGAGACGAAATTTTGGCAGGTAACATTTTTGAGGTCATTGATCTCACTTTCATTTTTTGGATCGAGACGGACTCGAATGAAAATCCGCGTTAGAGACACAAAATTGAATGCAATAAAATTACAGCAATCATCTTAGACTAATATCAACAAGAATTTGAGAACATATCACCGAAATTCTCAGTTGGCTTTGAAACAAATGAAGGAATCATGTACCAGTTTTAACTAATAAATACTACAATAAATATGTTAGGCTTGCTAACCTCGATTTCAGCTGAAGAACCATCCAACCAACAACAGAGAGTAGTTCCAGGATCGAGGTTCTATGTGGGTCTCGCGAGTAAATTACGGTTGAATTATCAAAGGGAGTGTCCGTCTCTTTCGTAGTCTAGATGCCACACAGATCGGGATATCCATCAGATGAAACATGGTGGAGGAAGGAGAGAGGTGGCATGGAGGAAGAAGAAACCCATCTCTTCTTCCCTTCCCTCTCTCTCTCTCTCTTTGTTGGTGCCTTATGGAAGGATGAAATTTTCATTCTTCCATTTCATATATATAAGCCCTTAATTGGGCTTATGGGCCCAATAGGCTTTACTAATGGGCCCATCTCAATTGGGCTTACCAATTAGGCTCGGTCCACCATCTCGGTTCACACATTAACTGACCGAGTTCGGTTCACCCATCATGGGCGGACCATTTTTTCCAACACAACAAAAAGAGAATCAGTCTTGGTTATAATCTTAGAGAGATTTGTAGGCTTGAACCAAGAAATCCCTCCTGAATCATTATGAAATACAAAAACGGAGAGGAGTGGCGTCGATGGAGGAGCGATGGTGGTGGAGAAGAAAGATGGTGAGAGAGAGAGAGAAAGAAGTTTTTGGAGTGTAGAGAGACATACGAGTTTTTGAAACTGGAGAGAGTAGAAAATCAGTCAAGACGTGGCATTTGGGATATTATGCTTTTGGATCGATGGAATTTCATTTATGAATTAAGATACATGAAATGACCTTGCAAATCACATGTTTAATCGTGGCCTATGACGTAATTAACAAAATATTTTTTTGATCTGATTCACCGGGTATGATTATAAGTACTAGTATTACCTGTCTTTTACTACACAGGTTTCAGGAGAATATGAATGTAGTGTTACTTTATTCATGTATTTCTTGTCGAGTAAAACTCATACCAGTACACGTACTCATATCATTATACAATATATAATATCCTAGGAAGTCAACATGCTTGTTGTCGCGTATTACATTTTGTATTTTTCGATATTATATAGATTTTCTCTGTTTTTTTGGTAGATAACAAATAGAGAGGGGATATGTTTTAATTTTTCTCTGTCTGTGAACTTATATTTACACAACCAATGGTGTTTGGAGGGGAATGGAGGGGATTTTGATGGCGGTGGATGTTGGCTGGGCTGGCAGTGGTGCGTTTGTTGTTTTGGGGGTTATAGTTGAGGTGTGAAATGTGAATCAATTGGTGGTGAATTGGGTTCTTTGTGATGGTGACAATGTAAGGACTAAATCGCTTTAATAATTAAACCTCAAGAACTTTGCAATTAGTTTTTTTTTTAAAGAAAAAGAACTTACAGAGAGCTAATTTTTTCCTAGCATATATCCACTATCAAATATTTAGTTGGTTGGATGCTAGAAAGGAAATAGGGAAGAAGAGAGAGTTCTTAGTTGTTTAATTGTTTGCTAAGGTAAACAAATATGTATTTGTTACCACCAAAAATACGAAAAGATGGACAATGATTGACCTAAAGTTATTTTCACTTTGGTACACCGGTGAATGGCATTATAGAGGTTAACAACAATTTTAAAGGTTGATGAATAAACGATAATAAAATTAAAGGTTTAATTTTTCTTTTTTTTTTTAAGTTTAAGGACCTAAAAATTATTAAGGGTTTAGTGGTCAGGAGTCCGTGAACCCTTCCAGTTCGTCACTGAAGGCGGGAATTAGTAATAAAAAGAAAGAATGGGAGAAGAATGGACCCAAGTATGGAGAGGCATGATTCAAATAAATATTGATGGAGGCAACAAAAGTTTGGCGCATGAAGCTGCGGGATTCGAATTCCCCTCTCCCAGAGGTTGCAATCATTCTAACGAATAAATATATTGCGCTTCCTTTTCTGCTCTTTTCTTCATGTTTATTTGTCTCCTTCATATGTTGCTTTCTTGTTTCATGTCCTCTCTCTTTCTTCATGCCTTCCAATGCATAATGTACCAATAAAATAACAACTAAATTATTATTTTAGTGGTTAACCTGTTGATCATAAGAGTATACCTATGACATATCATAGGTTAAGAATTCAAAAAATTATTAGTATTCTATTTTTTGAGGTAAATAACCACTTTTTATAAAAAAAAATTATATTAATAAAATGCATAATTTATCAAAATTTTTTTTCTTAAAAAATAGTTAGCAGGTCTTTTTTTTTAACAAAACATGTCTTTTTTTATAGTTTATATTTAACAGATATGTAATGTAGTCAACTAGTGGGTGTCAAGTGTTCACACAGTTTAGACATGTTATTTTCAAATCGGAACCGGCGAACCAGATCGGTCAAAACCTGTCAAAATTGGAACCGAACCAGAACTGGAATCGGAACCAACTGACCAAAACCGAAGGGTTGCGGTTCAGGTTTCGGTTCGACCACTCTAGAACCGGCGGTCTGTTCAAACCGCCATTTCTTTTTTTTTTTTGTTTTTTTTCTTTTTTCAACTCTATAAATACCCACATCCTACCAATTTTACATCATTCATTCTCTCTCAATCTCAATCTCTTCTACATTCTCACTCTTTCAAAATTCATTTTGCTCTAAATTGCTTTTATTAATTATTTATATATTTTATTATTGCAATTACGTTTTCTATATTTTTCTAAGTTATTTTTTGCAATTATATTTTTTCAAATTTCTTCCAATTTTTTAGTATAGTTTAATTTAGTTATTTTTTATTTCATTACATTTAATTAATATTTGCATCAATGGAAAATTTTAGTGGAAATAGAAATTTTGAAAGTTTTGAAATTAAAAATATTGGAACTCAAGAGAGTCAAACTCAACCAATTCCCACCCAGGGAGATGAAGAAGGAGCGAAAAGAAGAGTTTTTAGTTCCGATATTTTTAAAACTCATTTTAAGAAAACTCCTAGTGTTTTTTTTTCATTTTGTTTAAAATTATGTGATGTAATTACTAGTAGAGTGATTAATTTATTTAGAAATTATTAAAAAAATAGAATACAATGTATTATTAGTAGTATAGTTAATTATTCAATATAATAAAATTTAAAACCAAAAAAATAATTGACGGGATAAAATAGAGGGTTAAAAAAAAAAATTCAAAAACAAGAGGAAACCGAACCGAACCAGAACCGGCGATTGAACTGGTCAAAGCTGATCAAAACAGGTCAAAATCAGAACCAGAACCGAATCGAACTGAAACAGAACTTTGGTTTCGGTTCTCCATTCCAGAAATCAGAACCACCGATTCTAGAACAGACAACAAGTCTAACACAATTATCGTTAAAAAAAGTGTTCACACAGTTGTTATAACTCATAACCAAACATGGCTCTTGTCTAGTTGAGACTTGATTCCAACCATGTACTTCAATTGCATTATGACCTTTTTAGTGCCAATTTTTTCAACTATGCTATTAGCTTTGTAAAGAGTACTTAGTATCCGAAATTTTCTTTAAAAAAAGAAACGGGGAGGGACATAGAAAAAGAGTGCTTAGTTAAGATTATCTCCTATCTCTTTTCATTTTCTTTCTTTTTTTCTGGTAAAATCCACCGCGGTCCCTGAGGTTTGATTATATTTCTCGTGAGGTTCTTCTATTTTGAAAATCTTTCGCTCTGGTCCTTCGTTCTTAACTCTGTTTGTTTTTTTAACATAAAATGAAAAAATAAAAAATTACCCTCCATTTTAAATTTAATTTACTTCAACAAACCATATATCTGTGTCTCTCTCAATCTCTCTCTGTGGTTCTCTCCCAACCAAACAAACCATTTTATCCTTCTAATCCAAAAACACTCATCTCAAAAACTCCAAAATTCACAAACAACTCTCTGAATTTACATTAAAATTTACAGATGAACATAAAAACCCATTTCTGAACAACACAAAAAATTAGTTCTCCTTTTCTGGACCCGAATCCCACATTCACTGGAGCTCTTAATCGTCGGAGCTGAAGAATATTAACAACGGTACTAACAACTAAAAATGAATCCAAATTCCCCATTTATTTAAATTCACTGCCATTTGCTTTACTACCAACAATCATTCAATAATATTGGCAACAATAGTTTGACAACATTAGGCTTAATTTTCAATTCTTGCTTCTCGGCAGTAATTTTCAATGAGAGCAAGTAGAGCATCATCTGTTAATTCAACGTGAAATAAATAACCCAGATCCAATTCTTGCAGGAACCGACATTTCAACACACAAAATCATTCTCAGATCTGTGTAAAAAACAAAAAAAAATATGGTTGACGTTGTTGTTCTTGAGACTGCGATATTGTGGTTTGTCGATGGTGGAGCAACCCATGGCGGTGAGGAGTCGGTCCCTGGGAGGCGATGAAAGACGTTTGGCGCGGAGGGTTGGCTTGATGTTGACGGATGAACGATGAGTCTTGTGGTTGGAACCGACGAGACGATCTACTGTGGTTGCGGAACAACACATAGTGACCATGGGGTTGTCGGATTCGATTGAGTCGAGCGATAGAGCGACGAGTTTCATGATGGTGGTGGCAGATCTAGAGAGTGACGAAGTGTGATTGGAGAAAGAGGAGAGTGACGGCGATGGCTCTAGGTTGCGGTGTTGAGAAGGGGGAGAGGCCGAGTGTGACAGGAGAGTGACGGTGGTGGTGGTGGTGGCGGCAGCTCTGGGTTACGAAGGGAGGGAGACCGATTGTGGTGGTTATAAGGAGGAGAGAGAGAGAGAGCGAGCATGTAGTGATGGGGGATGAAACAAGAATGGGTGGGTTCAGGTTGGATGTTTTGGTTTTGGTGGTGGTGGTTCATAAGAGAAGAAAGAAAGAAGAAGGAATGGGTGGGTTTGGTTGGGTGGTTAGAGTTGGGTTAAAATTTTGGTTTTGATTTTGGGTGTTAAAAGGAAATTTTTGTCATTAAATAATTAAAATTATTAGGTCCCATGTGCCACATCAGATTTTCTGATGTTGCATGTTAAATTTGACTGACGGTGATGGAGCGAAGGACCAGAGCGAAGGTTTTAAAAATAGAGGGACTGCATGAGAGATATGGTCAAACCTCAGGGACTGCAGTGCATTTAACCCTTTTTTTCCATGAATCCTATCTCTTTCTGGCTATATCACAACAATGGAAATGATCATAACTTCACTTGCATTTTGTTTTACAAGTTATTAGAATCGAATTCACAACTTTTGGGCATTGAAGTTAACTCCAACACTAATGAAGTAGTTGCATTGTTTCATTTAGTAGATGAAGCATTCCATACTCTTCTTTTTTTTATCTAGATTATCAGTCCATCTATTTCATTAATGCATTTTAAAAAAAAAATTGTCTAAAATTGTTAAAATAAAAATGTAATTATCATAACATATATAAATGTACGGATATAGAAAAAAATTAGACTATTATATCCTTATTTATTTTTTTATAATTATAAATATACCCTTATTTGTTTTTTAATAATTATAAATACATTGATTTTAAAAATAATTTGTAATTATCTCAACAAAAAATGTAACCTTTATCTACTTTAAAAAAAATCTAACAATTTGTAATTATCTAAAAAAATTCAAATTTAGTCTTAAAAACAAATTTTATCTATTTAAAAAAAATCTAACAATTTGTAATTATCTTAAAAAAATTTAAATTTTGTTTTAAAAACATCTAACAATTTGTAATTATATTAAAATTTAAAGATAATTATCTTAAACAATTTGTAATGCCTTGTTTTTTCTTTTTTATGTTGGTAGTTTGATTATCTTAAACTACTTACCAAATAATTTGCTTTTTCAGTTGACTTTTATCTGAAACCATATACATTGCGTATTTATTTTAAATGTAATAAAATTATTGATATCATTATGTGTTAATGAAGATATCATCTGTTTCACAATTACTTTGTTGTTATACACAAATCTTTTAAAATACATACTTCACCTGTAATATCCCTCATGTTCCGACCATTATTTTAGTTCATTTCCGATTGATCCGGATTTGAGTTTGAGATGTTTGAGGAGGTTAGTTATGTCACGACCCGAGTCGGGTCGATGACCAGCGTACAAGATTAACTGTCTGTGGAAGCCCAGCTCATATCGCACAAGCCTCGGAGATACAGATATTGTACCCGAACAATCATTTATAAAAAAAAATACGATATACGGAAAATAGTATAAATATAATACTATCGAAATAAATATGAAACCGTCATAATATATTCAAAATCCAAAATACAAAAGTATATCCCAGTATCCCCACAGAAACCTGGTATGAAACTCTAACTACAAAATATAAAATTAGAGCCCGAACGAGGGCACTAACCGAATAGCAAAGAATGCTTCACTCGTGATGGGGTGCTGAACAGATGCTGAGCGTCAAAATATCTGCCAGCCATACAAAGTGTTGGATCATGGGTGATCAACATTGAGTTCCTTTTGTGTTTTGATGATGTGCAAAATAGTTGACCTAAAGAGAAACAAGTTGGAAAGCTCGTAATTGCAAATCAAGCCACTTCAAGTGCTTCATGCACATCAGAAGTATGTCACGTACGTGAGATAGGGTCTGAAGAAAAGCAGAAGCTATTGGAACCCTCTGAAGCACATTTCACGTACGTAAGAAAATGTTCACGTACGTGTGTTATAGTTGATGTACATAAGATATAGTTCACGTACGCAAAGCTTGCTAAAGAGGATCAATGTACGTGAGATGCAAAACCAATGTACGTGAGCTGCAAAGATTCTCAGGTGACGTACGTGAGAAGTTAGTGGCGTACATGAGAATGACACATAAAGCTGTAACGGCTACAAACTGTCTCCAACGGCTAGTTTGTCAACACCAATGGTCAAATGTCTTGGAAAAGCTATAAATACATCAAGAAGGGCAGAAAAACATGGATGATCATATACTTTCAAGGTTAAAATATTTTTATCATTTCATCACCCCCAAAACACCAAATTCAAGCTAGAGAGAAGATGATGAGCATCAATCAATAAAATGTACTCCTAGCATAGAGCTTTCATGTTTTTGTAAAACATTTTGTATACTCTTTGAGAGTGGGGAAGGTTGGTTGTGAACCTATGGAAAATAACATTGTAATGGCCTTAGAGGTATGAGCCGTAATCAACTTCAATGGCCTTAGAGGTTTGAGCCATAATCAACCTTGTTGGCTTTAGAGGTTTGAGCCGCAATCAACCTTGGTGTAAGGCTTTGTTGGATTTAGCCGTAATCAATCTCCATTAGTGAAAAACCTAAGTGAGACTTAGGTAGTGGACATAGGCATGGTTGCCCGAACCACTATAAAAATCTTGGTGTTGTTTTTCTCGCCTCACTCCAACTCGCTTCCGCTCTCCAATCCAACACAAAGAAGATATACAGAAATAAAATTGGGGTCAGGACCCAATGACAAAATAGCACTCCAGATTGCCTCATCCGTGCCTCACACATACAGTTTTGAAAACCATTCAAAAGATACCGCACACATATATACTGATATATCATATATACACACTACATATCTAATACCGATTTATAATTAGCCAAATAATTATTAGCCAGATTTCATGTGATATCCCGACATATCAAAAATGATATAAGTAGAAAGAACAACCTATGTGTGTGAAACTGCTATTTCACTCATCTAAAATCTGAAGCAAAGGATCAAGTCTGCACCACTAGTAGGTGGTTGGTCGTGCTAGCAAGAACAGGAAGTTGGAACATATACATAACAGATATCAAAAGAATGAAGTTGGTATTGTGACGATACCGAATGAATGATATGCATATGCAGATGCTCAGAGATGCAGAAACTCTATTCCGAATGATAACCCATCATTCGCAACCCAAAATTCAAAGCCCACGTAAAATTACAGTTTGGTCCCCGACCAATGTAAAATTACGTCCTAGCCCCCGAGGCCTGACTAAGTTCTAAATAGCCCTCAAAGTACTCTGGAATTGCTAACTAGTCCTCGAGGTAGTTAGAATTTCCAAAATAATCCCCCAACAAAAAGAGGTACAAAAGTGTGCAAAAATACACCTTTGGTCCCTCAAAACAAAGCCTCACTCGAGTAACCAAAAGGGCTTACTCGAGTGACACCAACAACGGTTTAGTTGAGTAAGCCAAATTTGCTTACTCGAGTAACCCGTGTTCATCACTTACTCGAGTGAGCCATCTGCTCACTCGAGTAAGACCCTGCCCAAATCATACCCAACTCGACAAAACCTCGATTTCATCGATGGAAATCGATACCTAACACCCACATTGACTCGACTAAAGCCCCTTAACTCAAATCTAGAGTCAAAAACATTATGTGAATCCAAGCCTACATTATGTGTTAATGGACTCCTAAAGTCCTGAAATCACAACTCTTAACACCCATTCTAACAGAAACAACCTACATCCGAACCTCGGAGCATTCATTCACATCCTAAACTGCACATTCATGCAAAATGATGAAAAATGAAAGAATGAGAGGTAGAGAGACGTCTAGGAAGGAACGAGATCCAACTGAAATGGCTTTTGGATGGAATAGGAGTGTTCTAAGTGAAGGGAGATGGAATGATACGGAAGAAATCATGTGGGGGTATATATAGACCCCTGCCCGAAACGACACCGTTTCATGCACTGGGTGAACATCTCACTTGAGTGACAGGCCATCTCACTCGAGTGACACACCCCTCACTCGAGTACACAAATGGTTACTCAAGTAACATGTTCCCAGGTGTTCATCATGTTCATCCCGAAACAAGACTTACTCGAGTAACCAAATGGTTCACTCGAGTAATACATGCCCTATCTCACTCGAGTAAGACTTAACTGCTTACTCGAGTAACCCATGATCCATATCACTCGAGTAACATGCATTTGATTACTCGAGTAACATAGCTCAACACCATAAGTCACCCACTCGACACTCCAATCGATCAACATCAACTCAAGGCGGAATCGA